>PVKA01007224.1:14898-39898 GCA_004027165.1 Ctenomys sociabilis | reverse complement strand
TTTCATATGTCTAGAATATACAACTACTTTAAAAGAATATGCAGAAATTATATCTATATTCTTTACAGGCTTTATTTTAAGTTCATTTATTTAACCCAAAAACTACTGTAAGAAAAAAATACTACGAAGTGGATGCTGCCACTTTGGTATGTTTGGCTGTCTATGTAGGTTTATTACAGACAGTTTATTCAGACCATGTGTTGGAACGTGCAGAATAATTTCATGGGATAAGCTTTTGACTTTTTCAGTGATATTTTAACGAACCTTCCACTTTGCCTTGTGACTCAGTGCTTCCTCTTCTGTGGGGAGCAAGGAATCAGCAAATATGCCTTTGAGAATCGAGTTTTTAAAAATATTCCTTAACAGGGCAGAAAGTGTATGCAGTATTTTAAATAATAGTTTTTCTTAACTCAACATAAAATAAATCTGTTCTCTTGTCTTCCTTTCATGAATAGCTACTGAACCTTTCTAAAAATTCTATCAGTGTTCTATGCTTACAAAATCACCAAAAAAAAAGAATGTACATTACTTTGCCTGAATTTCATTTGGGCTGCCCCGTAACAGCCAAGAGGTAACAGTGGGGCAAACGGCATGATTTTCCACCAAGTGTTGTTTTTTAATAAAATTCTGGCAGACACCTTGTTTCACCTGCGGCAATTCTCAGCTGTGTTTGCCCTCTTAGGAAATCATACACAACGATACCGAGCGTGTTAGCTGACATGCCGTCTGTAAGGACAGGTTCAATAGCATGCAGATTTCTTTGTAAACTAACTGACTACATAATATAACAAGCACTCAACTCAAATGAAAAGTTTCTAGATCTGAAAACTTAACATCAAACTATAAATCTGAAGGGTCTGAAAAAGCTGTATTTTGCAATCTATATCCTTATTACTTGAACCCCATTACATTTTGTTTGTTGTTGTCAGTGTGGAGAACCAAAATCAAGGAAAATTAGCAGCAGATAAGCCCTTTAAAATTCTAGCCATTTCAAAAGCATACTTTAGTTTTACATTTTTTTATATGGTTGCATATGAATGTGCCAATAGGTACTAAAACAGGTATAATTTTTGGAGGAGTGCATATCTGATATTTTTGATATTTATAAATATTTTTCTGTAGGAAAATAAATAGGTGAAAATAGTTCAGCATCCTATGATTTGTTTTATCCTTAGGCATTGCCTGAGGTTACTGGAACATCCCTGGTTTTCAGTATCGAAAGGTGAAATGAACAACAATGAAAATTTTATTAAAATGTATGTTAACCCATTACTGTATGTTCATTTTCAATTCTTTATAAGAAGGCATGATGTATCATTTTGTGTGTGTCATTCTTTAAAAAAAAAAAGAGATGAGTCAAGTAAAGGAGCAAATTTAATGGGGAGAATTTTATGGGAAACATTATACAAATGGTCATGTGTGTGATTCCCATTATTAAAATAATTTGTCATTGTATGAAAAAAGGGTATAAATTTCAAGAAAGAGTCTTCTTTAGTTATCTGCCCTTTTTAAATGACAGTGGCTTTTGTGCAGTAAAGACAGACACGTTCTCAGGCAAAGCCCATTTCAGGCCAGAATTTCTGAAAGTCCTATTAATGTTTCATGCTAATCAAGGAGAGTGGGAAATAGAGCTGACAGGTGCTTTCTACTCTGCTTATTCCTGTCTTCCTGCATTAGACATTACTAGCTAAAAAAGGACCAATGGGGTTCTTTCCCAATGCATATAGTAAGGAAGACAGAAATAAAATGATTTTTGGCTTAAATTTGCTGTTGTTTTCCATCTTGGATGAGCTAATAACATTTCTTGGTCATATGAGTTCATTGATTATTAATAAATCTGTTTTCCTCTAAACTGTAACCTCAGAAGGGATCTACCATTTGGACCTAACATTCCAGCACAGTGAGCCATGACATGTGGGAATCTATAAAAGATGCCAAATGGACTTCCCATGATAAAATATTGTACCTACATGTAATTTCAGCTTTTTGTCTAAATATATGCCATCTTAAAGGGAAATTTCATGGGTGGATATGATAAATTCAGTCTCCAACACATTATCTAGGGACATAATTTAGATTGGAATAAATATGCTTTTCTTTTCTTCACTAGAACAGTTGTACACAACCAACTTGTCAAAGTCCCATACCAGAACAAATATTTTTCAGCATGCCTAGTCCACGATAAGCTACTTTATGGACTGGGGAAGGGGTGTGTCTATTGTTATTACTGTTTCATTTATATAATTTTAAATTGACTCAACCTATCAGTGTGTAAGTTTTCTTATAAAATAAGATCAAAATATCTTGCTGTTATGGGAATTTTTCATTTATCATAATAATATGCTTAAAATGATATCTTTGCATGAGCGACTTTCCACATCTTTTATTTATAGAAACTTTTTTTTTTACTTAAAGTGCATTTAGACATGACAAGGACTATTACCTTCAGGTTTAGCTGCTGAGAGACTGCCATTGTCAGGCATCTGCTGCCTTTCTCAGGAAGGTGGAAGGAGACACCCAGTGATTTTCAGATAGAATAAGGTATTACTGTGCAAAATTTTGAAGGAGGAAGTATAAGGCTACTAAAATATCTCAATAGGAGAACAACTTCAGTTACAACTGAGAGATGTAGAAACATCTATTATTTTCTTCTAGCTTCAAGAGGGAAACTCTTTCATACTCAGTTGCTTCTTCACAACTTCAGTTGGTCTAAGATATAAGATGCCATAAAGAAGTCTATAACAAATATATACATATAACAAATATATATGATATATATAACATATACATGTAACAAGTACAATATATATGTATTCAAAGAAATTATTGGAGGTTATGAAAACTTTCAGTGTGAAAAAAAATGTTTTTAAACTTTTTTCTCTTTTATCTCAGTAGAAAACATTTTTTGACCATGGTTGCAAATTAAGGGCCAGAGCACACTGTAGAAACAAACATGTTGTGATGAGAAGAGAAGTCAACTTTCTCTTCTCTTTAGCTTCAAAAGATTGTAAGACTGTAGCAGGTTGTAGACTGATTGTTTTATTTTCTTGTCTTGAGGGAAATAATCTAGCATAAAATCCTTCAAATACCAGAATTAACACACACACATACAGAAAGAAGGAAAGAGAGGAGAAAGAGAGGAGAAAGGGAGAGAGAGAGAAAGGGAGAGAGAGAGAGAGAGAACACTGTGTTACCACTGAAATTGTTTAAGAATATTATTCTCACCAGGCACAAGGGTGCACAACTATAATTTCAGCATTTGGGAGACTGAGACAAGTTCAAGGCCAGCCTGGGCTACGCAGTGAGTTTAAGGTCAGTCTGAAATATATAGTAAGACATTGTCTCACAAAACCAAAATTTATAAATACATATAATATTGTAATATCATATATTTAATATGCTATTAAATATACTTTATTATTTTTAATTCAGGGGAGATACTTTCAAAACATAACAAAATCTATAGATTTTTTTCTTACACTTTATGTGCACTCAAAGCTTTGCATATGGTGTCCTAATATCACTTAAAACCTATCCATATGACTCTTTTGACCTATGCATTTAGATCTACTATAGGTTCCTAAAACTTCACATGCAAGAATGGCTTCATTTTGAAAACATGTGGTCACAGATGTACCTTGTGTAGCTACAAAGACCTTTTCACTCAAACTAAAAACAAAAGAGGCCTACACAAAATACTACTTCATTCCTTTCTTTTCTATCATACTGGTTATTTGGTCATGATAGGCATGCTATTGTTTCTTCCTGAAGGACAAGATCTCCACACTGAGCGCACAGTGGTTCTATGAAGAGCAGGGTGAGGACATGTACCTGAAAACAGAGGCAGAATTTCTTTGTTTCTAATACCAAGGTGTATATCCATCCCACTCCACCTTACAAAACACCAGTTCATTTTTGTTCTTTCTCTCTTTCTCTTTCTCTCTCTCGTTCTTCCTTTCTTCTTTCCTTCCTTCCTTCCTTTCTTTTTCCTTCCTTCCTTCCTTCCTTCCTTCCTTCCTTCCTTCCTTCCTTCCTTTCTTTCTTTCTTTCTTTCTTTCTTTCTTTCTTCTTTCTCTTCTTTTATATTCAGTACAGACTTTACAAGGTCTCACTATGTAAATCGGACTCATAGTGATTTGCTTGTGTTCAGCCTCCCAAGAGCTGGGATTACAGGCACATGCCACCATACCCAGCCTCAATTGTAATTTCAGCTTGCTCCAGGGGCAGGGCTGGCACTGCAGGCAAGGGGATCAAACCCCAGCTGCTGCACTCTGCCTACGCAGGTGCTTTAGTTCACTGACCTATCTGGTTGGCTCTTCATTTTCATTCTCAAACCAGATAGAACTTCTGTCCTTGAACTTATTGTAAAAGGATTTATTCTTGACTAGTTCTGAGATAGTGGAAGGTATAGCTACAAAATACTGTGAGGGATGCAGGGTGTGCCAATATCTAAAATAATTCTCGGATTCATTGTAAATCATTGTTGTAACAAAGCAAAAATAGAGACAATTTCTGCTGATATTTTGCAACAAAAGTGATCAATTTACTTACCTATTTACTGTATGTGTTACCAAGTACTCATAAGACTTTAATTTTCGACTTGGTTGCTTTATTCTTGCCTAGTCCAGTGCCTGTCACATAACATACTCAAAACATCCAGGAATGATGAATGGGAACTACTTTTCAACTCAAGTAGTGGGAAGAAAATGGAAACATCCACTGACCTAACCAAAAGATATTTAAATTGATTTTCCAAAAGTATAATGAATTAATACCACTTTCCTTTAGGCATCTATAAAATTGGCAAGACATTGAGATAGCTATCATTTTCATCTAGATTCTTCTTTCTATTCTCCTTATGTCTTATTGTTTACAAGTGTTTCCGAATATTCCAAATATTTCCAAATTCTGCCCCATAGGAGATTGACATGGTGCAAATGAACTTTTTAAATGTAACCTCTGACTAAATTTTACTGACAAAAGATGGCATCAAAATGATTTTAAAATGTTAACTCCAAAAATTATTTGACTTTGAAATATCATATGACTCCTTTCTAATCAGTTCTACGAAAAACTATTTTGGGCGTGCTGGGGAGATAGCTCAATGGAATAAGTGCTTGCCTGGCAAACTCAAGGTCCTAAGTTCAATCCCTCATACAACAAAGAAAGAAAAAGAAAAACTGTTTTTGTCACATTGTAATGACACTATTCTTATTAATAAATATATTAATCTGTGTTTTGCCATTTTACCATACTAAGACTATTGTCTTTGATCAAAATGTGTAACTGGAATTAGTCTTTAAATTGTGATTGAACTTGATGGAAAATACCTGTTTCATGTTATGCCTAAGAAGTTTGATATTCAGACAGATAGTGAGGTTAAGCTCAATGGCCTATGTTTAGGGTAATAAGAATAACCTTCTCTACTGGAAGGTTAACAACCTAAGTCTGCAGACCAGAAATTAGAGAAAAAGAAAGGATGCAAGGACAACTTACATTTTGGCCCTAGCCTTTCAGTCAGTGAAGACTCAGGACATAGGAGATCCTATACTGTAATACCATGTAACTCAGTTGTGTCTCAAATTTTCTGATTAAGGAGATTATGGGGCCACAGAGGAAAGTGATCAATGATGTAGAGTGTGCCTAAGGAGAGTCACATGGAGAGAAAACATTCTCTCAGGCTTTCACAGAGAGCAAACTGGTCAAGCAATGGCTGTGACTCATCCACATGACTGACACTGACAAAGGATCTACAAATTGTGATATAGGGTTTCAGGATAAATCCTGAGGGGATTTGACTGACATCATCAGATACAAAAGTTACATTTCTTGTTATATAGGTCTCACTTTATCTTGGTATAGCCATTCAGCAGAAAAGTATAAAAAAACGAAGTATAAAAAGTAAAGCCATATTAATATGCTCTGCTGTGAAAAGCTCAAGTCAACAACTTCTGACATTACCGATCTTACAGAAAACCCACTACTATTATGGACTACTGAGCTATATTGGAATATTTTGCTGAATTCACACACCTATAATATTTAAATGACAATGGAATACCCTCCTCTGACAAAGCTAAGCCAAAAAGAGGGTATATAAATGAATGACCATTTTGTATCTATATTTTCAAAATAATTAGGATACTCTGGTTTCTCTTCAGATTGCATAAATCTTTTGCCTTTTACAAAATAGTTAGGATAGATGTACAGCTGCATTCTCATAACTCAATGAATAGAGAGATTTGTTCTAATAGTGTTTGCAGACAGGATATCATGTCTGCATCTTGTACAATGAATAGCCACTAAGATAACAATAAAAAAAAATAAAATAAATTGTGATTGAGATTAATAAGTAATGTTAATTAGAAAATTTAACCTGATTTTCTGTGCTATTTGGGACCATCTTCAATTGTATCTCTATGAGGTTTATTTCCGTGAAGGACAGGAACAAACAATTCTGTAACATACTGATATAGATATATATATATATATATATATATATTTACTATACTGTCTCATTATACAGCTCGGATTTGCGGTGACTCCTGCTTTCAGCCTCCCCAGCTCTGGGCTTACAGGCGTGTGCCCCCATGCCCAGACTCTGGTCCACTCAGCCCACCCTGGAGGCAGGGCTGGAGCAACATGTGGTACCCGGGATCGAACCTTGGTCCCTGCACTTGTCTGCACGTGCCTGAGTAGGCACCTTAGTCCTCTGAGCTATCTCCCTGGCCCTGGCTTCTATATTTAAGTTTGGAATTTGAATATCTTTCTATTCTAAGAGAGTTAGAAATATCCCATTACTTTCTATTTACATTAAGTTGTAACTTGATATTTAGCAACTAGGTGCAACATTGTTCATAGTGTAGGAATGCTGGCAAAATCTGAGAAGGCCTACCTGTATGTCTGTGATATATGGTGGCAAGACTTAGATTTCTCTGTCTTTCCCTAACAGAGACAAAATAAATTTTTCCCCTGACAGTCTATATTTTAAAGCTCTATTTTAGAAAAAATATGAAGGAGAAAAGAGAGTTGATTTTAGTAGGTTCACCTGTATCATGTGCTTGTCATTTTTTTTCTAAAAGAAAAATCATATTCAGAGTATTACTGTCATTTCTATCCCAACTAGACATGGTCTCCTAGCAGTCACAGATTCCCCTGATAGGGACAAATAGATACATAAAGACAAGCGAGAAGATTGCAGTGTCACACCCCAGAAGCTATTTCCATGTAGTTTCCCAAAATGGGGAAAAATACCTCAATCTGGCTGTCAGACACATATCAGAAGACACAGTTGCATTCTGGGAGACTCGAAGCAAATCCAGAAGCAATGACAAGCATATTTGTGGTAAAGAATCAGTTCCTAGCAAGTGAGAGCTCCACAACTGTTACACCTCATGGCAGGGCCGTCTCCAAACGAACTGAATATACAATAAAGAGCCCAAGATCCCCTGCACTGCCAGAAAGCCTGCAAATACGGAGGTTAGCTCAGGCCTTGTGACCAAGGAAAGGATTGTGCAGTTCCATAACCAGCCACCAAGGGACAAGGACTCCTGGTTAACCAAACATAGATTTGTTAGTCCCTGGCAGAATTAGAATCCACCTGAGAGCAGGTTACGTGCCAGAATAGAGAGGTGGGTTTAAGATGGCCAGGGAATATAGATAAATTTAAGTGGTAAAGTTTTTGCTTCGTAGATATAAGGCCTTGGCTGGATTATGTCCCCAGAAAAAGAGGGCAGAGGGGAAGAGAAGAAGAAAGAGGAATTAAAGTAAAAGATGGGTCACTAATTGGGTCAGTTGATCCATAGACCCTTCTGCACTCATAGTACAGTAGCTCTTGTCCATGGAGGGAAAAGCAAAGCTGAATTAACATACAAAGATTTATGCTTGTTCTCATGTTCAATTCAAGCCAGAAAATTGATACTAGACCATAATAAACTGACCAGGTAATCAAGGTATGTGATAGGCATAGTTTGAAGATGGAAATAATACAGTGTAAAGTGCACTGCTCATTGCAGTAAGGAGAAGGGAAGCCTGGAACATAACGTTAAGATGTCTATTTAAGGTACTCAGATCTGAGAAACTGTTTAAGTAACTACAATAAATCATTAATGAGTGAACAGTAAAACACTGTTTAATCATTAATTAACCATGTATTAACAGAAAATATTAGTGAACCATCCTTAATGCACCTGGTGACAACAATACTAAGTGCTTGTGAATTCAAGTAATTAAATATTTAAATTATTTTCTAATTAAGTTTTAATATAGTTTTAATTAAGTTATCAGAATTTTGCTTCTGTTATCCACCTAGATAATATGATGTTTGAAATGGTGATTTTTCAACCTTACTTTACTGTCTTCATATTTTACTAATTGTTAAAATGGCTAATGTGCTCTTATACAATGTTTGCTAAAGTGATAATATATTCCCAAGCCATCAAATGTGTTTTTTATGCAACCCATATATATTTTTTTCCTTTATAATTTGACAAAGATAACCATTAATTGGAATTTGGCTTAAAAAATAACAGACATAAAGGGCCAAGATATAGCTCAGCAGCATACATGCCCGCCTGGCAAGCATAAGGTCCTAAGTTCGATCCCTGGTACCACAAAAAAATGGCTTTGATTTGAACTCTATAGAATTTCTAAATGATCACTTTTTCTAAGACATTTTTCTCACTGAAATATATCAACTACTGGAGAGGGCTTTTGCATGTTTTGACTAAAGCTTCAAACTAGTCCCATTTTTTATCTGTTTTTGTATGGTACATGTGTTGAGTATTTTCTACTATAAGATAACAATCCTATGACAATACAATATTTTATATTTTAAACATTTAACATTGTGACATTTTGATTTTAAAACTCATCCTGAGCAATAAAATACCATCATATCCACAAGTGTGATAAAATTTCTTTCAAAATGTTGAAATCACTAAAGAATGAGCCAGAGTAAATAGTATACTATTATAAGAACTAGAAGAGAAAAAGTTAATTATAAACTTAATATTTTTTCTTCCTCTGCTTAATATTATATCAATCTTAATAACTATATTCGTGGAAAAACAAAGCATGGTAAGATGGTTATGCATCCGGAACATAAGACACCCGACTCTCTGCCCCACAGCCTTAGACCTACGTATGCATTTCAGTGTAATATAATATTAGTGCTTTTAATCCAGTGTTCACAGAAAGTAAATATTTTAGTTGACCATCTGAACAATAAGTGTTTGCAGTCAGGAACCTTGTGTTAGGGAGATTTGAACCAATTGTGAAGGGGTCACATGTAAGATTAGAAGCAATGGTGCCCCAGGACAGCCAAGCTGCGGAGCAGAGGCACCGAGGAAGCAGAGCCCAGCTGAACCACAGGCAAAGCAGCACGAGGGAAGCAAAAACGAGAAACGGCGTCCTGCCCACGTTTTGGGTCAATCAGCCTGCCCAGGCTAAGCAACTTAGCACCATAAACGCCAAAACAAAAGCAGTCTAGCATTACCTCATACGGAAAGCAAGACGCAGACAATTAAATAGGAAAGTGTCAGAATTAAATGTAACTGAGATCCTTGAAGACAAAGGTAAGCCAGCAAACATAAAAGAATACAGCAGTTCATTCAACAGAAGAAAAATAAGACTCTGATGAAAATGACCATTATAGAGCTAAAAACAAATGTTTAGAGACTAAAATTTAATGGGCCCTTTCCAGGGCAGAAGTTAAAACTTGTTTAAATGTTTACTTTGTTTGGTCAATATGCCTTGTGAAAATAAACTCATTAAGCAAAATTGAAAAAATAATAAATACTGGGACTGATTACAGAAAAGAGGAATAGAAGCAATGGAGTGTCAAGCCACACTGAAGGTGAAAATCTGTATTCGGAGCCATCGACTCTCAACACAAAGAGATAGCACCACGGCCTTTTTCATTCTTGTCAACGAATCACTAACATTATCCAATGAGATGATATACAGGGGACATACCAGAGGACAGACCACTGAGCAAATAGACTCATCTGTCCCAATAAGCCTGCATTTGACTTAATGACTTACTAGTCTCTAACTCCTCCATTTCTTTCCCCACAGGCAAAACATTTTGGAACTGTCATAAGGAAAGTGCCATTGTTGGGATATCAAAAATTCTCTTTACCCCTCTTCGAAATTAAGTTTCATACCTGTAGAAGAGGGAATTAATTGATTTTAATAAAACTATCCTTAGGAGATGAGCAAGGAGAAAATATTTGTTCGTAATACTTGGAGTATCTTATTGTAGGGAGAAGGAAATCATCTGGCTGTGACAGAAATAAAGCTGTTAGCAACCTACACAACCATTTGTTATTTTAGAAGACAATCACTGTGGTCCACTAGGGGCAAGACAGGGCATGACTGAGGTGCCCTTTCTTTCATGGAGCACAGCTCTTCCTCTGTTGCTTCTTTTCCAAATGTGCCCACTGTACTCCTTGCCATTTGAGTCAGATCAACAGTGGTGAATATATAATGCTAATGAGGTCAAAATCTTAACTTTAATAAGACCCCTTGTCCTGAAATCCCAGTATGCCCTAATGTAAGCAAAGCCAGGTATTGACTGCACATGCAACCACTGACAGGAAACCACCTTTCCTTACCATTCTTGGAGTTCTGCAGAAGGCTCAGCATCTCTTAAATGAGACTAAGACTTCTTCCCTAGATCAATGTTTGATATATCAGGCCAACTCGAGTTACTAGTCACCTGATCCAAAACTATTACTAAGAAATCTGAGAAAAAAACAGATTTTGTAAAACAACTCAAGTGCTCAATAGCTTTTACATATTATGAACACTGAATCAATAGAAAGAGCAATAAAAAAGTTACTTAACTTTGGTTGTCATGACACTGGAAAATAACAAGAGTGGCAATTTTTACCTCAGACCTTTTATGGGAGCACTAAAACAAGCTCCTTGAATGCCAGATTGATGTCATTTTCATCTTAGAATCCATAGAGCCCATCATGGTGTTCATTATGCTGAAGGTTAGCACTACCCAATGGTAAAGAATATGAGTCACACATGAAATTTATGTTTTCTATTAATGCCATATATAAAGGATAAATACATAATTAATTATAATAGCATATTTTTTATCACAATAATGCAAAATTATCATTTCAGCATGCAATATTTAAATTTTTCATTAATGGGAAATTTGGTGTTTATTTTTCACTTATAGCACAGCTCCATTTAAGACTGGTAACAGTTCAGCTGCTCAAGAGACATGGCTATAGGGTAGCTCAGCTGACAATGATCAATTCATACAGGTGACAGGAATGTAAGAAAGGAGTAAATGAATGAGAGGATTAAGGATGTTAAGGTGCATGTAAAAATTATCACTTTAAGTGCATTGAATAGGTGGGCATTACGAGCCATCAAAGATTTAATTTGTTTGAAATGTATCTTGTTGGGTGAATGGAATGCTCAGTGCCAATGCATATGAAATTCTAAATCATCTGAGTTTCAGAACATCTTTGATTTGGATTATCAGCCAAACAAAAATTGTCCACTGATTATTTGATTCTATGTTCAAAAATTTTCATTAAACTTCAAAATCTGTGGCTATAAACAGAAATTGCTTTATAGACCATTAGGAAAAATTGAAGTTACCTAAGTTCACTATTTGCTGATCACAAAAGAGGTACATTTTTCATTATAAGTTAGAAGTACATTTCAGAGAAATTAATTCTAGATAAGTCTGCAATTTGTTGGTTTAATCTGGATGTAATTAAAGCCCAAGAATACAATACTATGCTTCCCTCTGATAGTGAAAATCTTGCAGATAGAAGTGGTTGATGTCAGGGCTAGTCAGAGAGCTCAGCAGATTAAAGTGCCTGCTTAGACAGATTCAGGGACAGGGGATCCCAAAGTGCCATGCCGGCCCTGCCCCCAGGATGCACTGAGAGAGCGATTGAGACTGAACATGGCAGCACGTGCCTGTAATGCCAGTGCTTGGGAAGCTGAAAACAGGAGGATCACTATAAATCAGATCTACATAGTAAGACCCTGTAGACCCCGTACTGAATATATGAAGAAAAAAAAAAAGAATGGTTGATGTTAAACACCTGGGGGTGGATACTCTCCTCCATATCAGATAATTTTTTCACCTATAAACAACTGATAATATTTCTAAAGGAGAAAGTGGATATGAATGGTAAATTTAAAGGCTTATTAAATATATGTCATTGCGTAAAGCATGTTCCAAATAACACAAAATCACATAAAGGGGTAGAATTGTGTGGACCATTTAAAAATGCATTTCATAAAAATGCATTTCATTTTATGTCTAGAAGGCAATAAAAAATTGTTCGTTGGAAGAATATTTTGTTATGATCTAGGAAACACAGTCCTATTTTCATCAAATTATAAACTGTTCATTTGTGTAAAGAAGTTGCTATTAATACTCTTATGAGGGCTGGGGAGATGGCACAGTGGAATAAGTGCTTCCCTGGCAAGCGCAAGGGCCTGAGTTCAATCCCTGGTTCTGCCAAAAAAAAAAATCCTTCAAAAAGGAGAAAACCTACCTCGTATGCTAGGAGAAGGAGTCCTTTAAGTGCAAGTGTAGAGCATAGGTTAACCATTCCATTTATAATCTAAATATATATGCATGACCCAAATAGCCTTGTCGTGTTTCCGTCTTTTATTTTAATCACTGAGCATCGCCACAAATATTGAAGTGGGAAGACAGAGCCCTCAGAAGTCAGGAAATACACTTAGTTCATGATTTCCACATTGTTTTACTCCTCTGCTACATTTCCCAGTAAGCATCAGAGCTTTACCAGGGTGAAGTATAGCATTAAGTTTTTTCAGATTAAATAACTTAATGCGACACATTCTCATGTACAGATTGGTAGTCGATGCCTTCATTGAACAGCTCTGTGCCCAGTTTGAATTTTCCAAATTAGACACAACACTCCTGAAATGGTTTTTTTAACTAATAATCAGCATTTCTCACAGAAGCAACTACTTTTCAATAGTTTGTTATATATATATAACTTTTCAATAGTTAGTTGTATTTACTCTCCTTGGCTGAAACACAGTACAGGTTAACAGCATCTCCCCAAAGGAAATATAGTACAGTAGTTCTCTTACTTGAGTGTTGGAGAAATTTGTGATGTTTTTTCCCTTCCCAAACACACAAGTCATCTTGTGCAGTAAAGCATGCTTGTCAGTGCACATGTCAACTAACTTTAAAAAGAATAGTCTGAGAAAAAAAATAAAAAGTAAATTATTTAAGTGGAGTTGTAGAGGAAGCTTGAAAGAATTCTGTTTGGAAGGTTTCTGTGCTTCTCTCTGCCAATGGAGGGAGGCTCTGGATCCTTCACCAGTGAGCTTCTGTCATAACGAGGGCTGACAGTTCACATTGAAAATTCTGTTTTCTTCCTTCCCAGGAAAGGAAGTCAAAGTTAAGCCAACAAAGTGTTCTTGGCAAGTGCCTCACTGTTGTTCCCTCTCCTTTAAATTAGCCATTTGGGTGTCGGACAGTATTTATAAATGGGTTTCCAAAGTTTGCAACCACAGATTTGAGTGGGAACTAAACAATACCAATTACAAAAGTGGAGGGTGATTTTGCTTGTGAGGCAAATTGCAGGATTTGGGGAGACACAAGAAAACTCAGATACTAGCATCATGTGGAGGAAACATACAGGAAATGACCTGAGTAGAACTACTAGAAAAATGCAATTAAAGTTTCACTGAACAAAAACTAAGTTTGGGCTGGCAAGGTGGCTCAGTGGTCTAAAGAGCTTGCTTAGGAAAGTTTGGGAAGACACAGGGGACAGTGATTCGATCCCTGGCACCATGTGCTGTACTCGCCCCATCCTCAGGGTGGGCTAAGTTCACTTTAGGATGTTTGAAGTGGTATATTCCACTGGATCATCTGTCAAATTTTACAGTCGGCCTTGGCACACTAAGGATTACAGAGAATACTAGAATTAATAAAATAATTATATAGTATTTATCACACTTTGCAGCAACTATCAACACAACAGCTACAACTTTATTTTCCTTTTCAAAGCTATCCTTCCAATCAATGTGCAGTTTCCCATGTAGTTACAGAGGGTAAATGTATGCTTTGTTTCAAGGAACATTGTAAGCTGGACATATCTTACAAAAACTCAGAAAACCCCAAGCTTAACAAAATAGATGATCGAGGACAGAAGAGAGATGATTTTCTCCACAGTCACAGAAAAGTGATTATTTTACCAAAAGATCCACTTTACTTTCAGAAAGTGCCTTCAAATGTTAAGTATATAATTTTATTTTTTTATAGCCGTTTCTGTCCTATTTTGGGGAGAATGTTTTAATTATGGTTTTCTTATATTACCAACTCTTCCATCCTATATTAAGTAACTATCGGTGACATCATAATTGGAGAAGAGACTGGAGGTAGCTAAATCTGTAGCAGGTCTAAAAGGCACCAGTGATGAGTAAACATATAAAACACATGCACACAGATTTTGTGTTTGTTTAATTCCCATATTTATGCTTATTGCATGTGTGGGTAACAATGTTGTTGTACTCACTGACTTATTGTAGATAATACAGTATTTGCAAGACCAGTTCATTAAGGTTAATTTGTTCAAAAATATTAGAATCATTAATTTCTGGTGCATAGCTGATGGCTGTTCTCAGCCAGTGTCTTGCTTCATCATTAGTGTCAGAGAGATTATAACTCACACCCAACTGTTTTTACACTGTCTAACAGAATCAATTGATGCGAAGGTTGACAAGACGCTGCTTTGCATTTTGTCATCGTGCTAATGCACATGGCTTAGAGGCATTGGCATCCATAATGTGGGGCAGTTTTGTGGGAGGCTGGAATAGGCTGAAGCTGCAAGGGCCATTTTCATAAAATATTAATGAAATTGAAAAATACACTGGGGTTGAAGGCTTGTCTGCTAAATGTAAGGTAAGATCTATTCTGTTCTGCTTTCTGATGACTGTAATTAGCAGGCCTAATTAAAAATTCAAACCTTGCATATATTTGAGAGCATGAATCTTAGCTCACATCGTGTTTATTTCCTTTACGAAGTATTTCATTTTACAGTGCTAATTGAACAGGACCCTTCCCAGCCGACAGCCGCAGCTGGCTAGAGCCAGTTTATGTAGCCAGTCTCTCAAGACTACTTCCTTTTGTAAGCAATAAAACATCTTTAAAAAACATGTACATGTTCTCTATGAGCCATTAACTTTGTCCCACCCAGCACCAGGCTGGCCTTCTCCCCATGCACTGGCTTCTTCTTCTGCTGCTGCTGCTGCTGCTTCACTTAAATGTGACCTCTTTGAAGAGGCTGCTTTTTTCTGATCTTCAATATTTAATGTGGATTTACTTACATTAAATGACCACCTTACTGAAGGAGCGAAGGTCCACTTCTGACATTATTTATGAGCAGCATACACTGTGCAAAAATATGGAAAGAATTGCCCAGGAATACTTCTGAGTTCTGGAAAAGGAATCTACTACCTTGTCATTGTTCTCTAAACTTAGTTAGGGTTAGAATGTTGAGGCCTCGCTGGGAAAAGAGTGACAGCAACTGAAGTCCTACTTGATTAGAAGCATGTTATTTAGAGGAAAGAGAGACCAGGCAGGATGGGACCAGCCCTGGAAATGACTGGAAACAGGGATCTAAATAGGTCAAGATGCAAAAAAGTTATTTCAATAGTGACAAACACAGTGCTAATCATGAAAGAAGAAAAAGGAATGGAAGGAGGAACATGAAGGAAGAAGGAGGTGGCCTAAGTGAAAACGGAGGGTAGGACATCTAAATGATACTCAAAATAATTTGGGAGAGGTAACATTTGCCTTTTGTGTAGTCTACCTGTCCTCTCAGCTCAGGTCCTCAATTTCCTCTGCTGTAAAATGGGTATGCTAATAATTGCTTTACTTAGATGTCCTATCGGCCTAAAATAATTCTAAAATGGCAAGCAAATCCAGAGATTCATTAGAATTACACTCATCCTCTATAAAAAGTCCAACTACAGGCAGAAAGTAAAAGAACCACCCATAAAGCTGGTGCAACCCATTTTTACATACTCATTCATTAAACTGGTCCTGTGATTCAAAGACAACATGCTGGGAACAAAACAATAAGTCCTTTCCTTGTATACCTTAATGAAGTTTTGATGTGTTTTTCCTGGAGACTCTGGTCCTGACAGGATACTGGAATTCACATGTGTGAAAAAATTGAATATTACATTGTACTGAACTATTCTAACTCCTTATTCAAAGTGCATTGTTTTAAATGATGAAATGAATAAATAAGCAGCTATGTTTGATGGGAAGAGGTTAACAGTACTATTAAAAACCAATATTTTTCAATAGTGAGAATTAAATAGTTTATTTCGTACAACTACAAACTATTTAGATTATAGAATCATGTAGTCTTTGCCTCAGGCGTAGGATCTATATTCCTTACACATAGAGATTTCTCACTAAAGGAAATGAAAGTTTTTCAGGAGTGAGGCGTATTGAACATGAGGCTATTAAGAGGATATGAAGCCTGCTAATATTTGGATTATTGATTTCTCCAACTGACAAATGTTACAACCCCCCACCTCAAATACACATTTACTTAATCTATTGAACAGTGAGCTGCCTTCTCCTCTTTAAGAAGGAAGGGCATAATTAATACTTTTATATCTTGGGAGGGAATCAAATCCAGTAATTCTGTGGAAGACCAGGGCTGAGAAAAGTGGGAGGTGATAGGTGGAGGTCAACAAGGATTGTAGGCCTGGAAAAGCCCAGTGCAGAGCACAATGTGCTCCAGGCCCCAGTGACAGACTGGGTAAGTGCTGCTGGCAGAGGCCGTCCACGCGTCTGCCGTAGACCCTAGCACCGCAGGGAGTGGTTCTCCTGGTTCTCAGGGTGCACGCAGCATCAGCTTCCAGGCCACACAAAGGACAAGGGTCATTTCTGTGCTTCCTATCTCTGTCACCAAATCATTCCAGCAGCCTGGCCATAACCCTCTCTACTCATAACCCTTGGATAGAGCTGTACCTCGCTGTCCTGCAGAGGATTTACCCCAACAGACTGTCCTCCCTTGCCCCCTGCTGCTGCTCTGGACACTTCCTGCAGAGCTCCTCTTCACTGTGACCACTTGGCTCACAAGCACGCTGCCAACGACCTGCCCAGTTAGCAGGACAGCTAGAACATGGTGACAGCCAACTGGCTTTTCTGAGCACAGAAGGCTCGTGGTCCAGGGACTCGTGACATGGGTCCTTCTTCCTTTCCCTGGATGTTGGCTTCCTTGCTTTTCCTACAGAACAGTAGGCAGGGGTGGGTAGGGGATTGCTGAGGTGTGTGGACTGAATTCAGCAAAACTTTAGAAAATGCAGTTACAGAAGAAGTGAAGCACCACTTATTTATGTGGCATGAGGGAGTATTTTGAGTGAAAAGCAACCCTCTGATTTCCAGATTCCTAGACACCTGACAATATTTCTAGTCCTGTGAAAGTGCTTCAGGTTCCCACACTTGCCTGGCCAGCACCACCCCACCCTGGCTTCCCTACCTGGCCCCAGCCTAATTACCACAAGTCACCTCTGGATCAGACTCTAATTCTTCCTCATAAATGGGTGAGCAAGCTAAACTCAAGATCACCAGGGTTTTACATTCTCTTTCTTGAATCGATTCTGTTCCAAAACTTACATTCCCTCCTCACACTCCCATCTCTTTCCATAAAAAGCCACTTGTTCAGTGGTGTGTACTCCAACAGAGTTCAGCAGGAGGCTGGATAACAGAGCTAGCACCTCGATGCCTGTGAACAATCCTCTCACTACTTGCAGCTCAACAAAGACCTCTTCAGAAGAAGAGCGATAAATGGCAACTCTGTTCGCACCAGTCTGGCCATCCTGTGAATTGACCTAAGTAGTCAGGGCTGTACCTCGGTGGAATTGGGTGGAGTCAGAAAATAGTTGTCAGGGAGGGTAGGAGCTTCCTAAGCCCTTAGCTGAGAACTTAGTTCTTATTCGCTTGGCCTCTACTTTGTTCACTTTGTGTTCTTATCCACAGGCCTCTGTCACAGGCTTTCCTGCCCATAAAGAATGACAGAAGTCATGTTTATGACAGTGTGATAAGGAAGAGAACAACAGGCTCAGGGTAGGCTGCAAGTGCCTTTTTGTTTGTAAATTTGTGATTAGTGATTACAGACTGATGTTCCTTTTAGATCCATTAAGGGATAAAAGAGGTTCCATTTTATTTTATCCTTTAAGAGACAGGCAAAAGTAGAGTGGGAATTCAAAAGTAGAGCAGCAATGGCACCGAATGTGTACTGCAGAAACGAATCCTGCGCACCCTACACCTGCAGTCGCAAACCCCCATGAGCTCCTAGAAAGGTCTTCTTGAACAATAAAATATTAGGAATCTTACATTTATGTTTAGCTTCCCCTTTTCATCTGTTGTCCATTGGACTTATTTTGTGAGACAGACATAATGCGTGTGTTTTACTCCAGTCATTCACTCTGCCCACCCATGGATAAAGAACGGATAGAGTCCATGCAGGACTTGAAGGATGTGAAGTAGCTCTAATTCACTAGCTTGTTATTGTTGTATTATTTATTCTCTATATACGATATTTCTTCTGAGATGCCCAAAGTACTTTTCTACACACTAAATAAATGATTAACGCTCAGATCCCTGCTATGCGGCAAGCAGATTTGCAAAGATGATGGGGCAAGAAGGAGAAAACTAAATCCCACACGTGGAAAATAACAATTCATCACATGGGTAAAGACTGCAATTTCTGGCTCTGGAGGTGTGGAGAGCAGGGAATGTCAACCCAAGAACTGACTATCTTGAATTATGTCCCCTTCCTCCTTCCGTGACCCCTCCCACACCCCCATTTTATCCAATGTGCTTTCACCTATCACTCAGGTTCCCTGCTATCGCCCAGGTAGGAGAGCATATGCTAATATAAACGTAACGACATTTTCTAAACCATATCATTAGTCTAATGTGATTGAATTGCATACCATACAGAGTCTGGTTTAAATTAACTGGTACTGTCACAGGCTGAAATGATGCTGGCACTGATGTCTGAATTATTCCAGAATTTTAAGCTCTTCCTTGTGGTTCAGACTGAGCCCATCTCATTTCTCAATGATACTGACATCCACCTAGTGTCTGTTAGGCCACAGTAATGCATGCTTTCTCTGAGCAAGGTGTAGTATGCGCATTAGAAGACAATCCACGGCGAAAGCAACGGCAAGATCGCGCGAGAGCCGCGTAGTCCAGCTGCTCGCCGTAATTTAGGCCCTGGAGTCCTAGGCTCCACCACAGTTATCTCACCTCTCTGTGCATACGAGCGTCTCACTGCAAATCAACTGTGGAGTATCTGGCTACCAGAAAGATGTCATGAAGCTAAGACTTCCTAACACATTTGTATTTAAGCATATCTTTTTCCTTTGAAAATTTTCTAAGGAATGGTACTCGTCTTCCACTGCCTAATTCCCATCCTAGCCAGTCCCTGAAATTAAAATTGACCCATTTTTTGGACTGTAGTTCCAAATTTAGCTCACGCCTCCTTCTTGCTGTTTTCCAGCAACTCTCTCAGGGCCTTTGCACAGTCTCTTCTCTACACAGTGAGCCTCTCTCTCCACTTTTTCCAAGACAAATTCTGCATATATTAATTTAATTATTCAAAATACAAAAAAATGAATTACTTCAGAGATATTTTTGATCACCGAATTGTCCTCCTTCTTAAACATTCTTGTAATAGCCTATATTTTTCAAACTCCTAAGAATTTATGCTACCATGCATATTATGTGTATTTGTTTAATTCATGATTTTTCCAATAGGATGTAAATTCCATAGGGACAGAAATCTGATCTTTTTCTAAGCATTTAACACCATACTTAGCAAGGATGACCCAGCTAATACCTGTTCAATGAATAGATGAAATAAATAGGAAATATAGATCTGTAATTAAAATAGATCTCAATTTGATTCCTGATTTATGTTTTAGGTAAGTTTCCTTCACAAAGTAACATGTATGATTTTCCATTACTTATAGGAATAGTCATAATCTTTATTTCATCTGATACTTATGGCTTAAATTAAGTAATATATGACAAATTTTGAGACCACGACAATTACTAGTATTTTCTATGTTAAGATTTGTTGCTTTTGGGGCCAGGCAGATGGCTCAGTGGAATAAGTGCTTCCCTGGCAAGCACAAGGGCCTGAGTTCAATCCTTGGTTCTGCCAAAAGAAAAAAAAAAAAAAAAGAAAAGAAAAGAAAAAAAGATTTGTTGTTTTTCTTGGTTTAAAAAAAAAAAAGGTTTATTTTAACCATTAACCTGTTCAAAGAACTATGAGATCACCACTACATTTAATATACAGTTGGAGTTACAGCTGATTTTTTTCTAAGTTCCCTAAAACACAAAGAAATAAAGCTTGGAGTAAAAGAGCTCAATCTATATGTATGTACTGAAATTTTATAGGTATAGAAATTGAGGTAGAATAAATCTAACAATGTACAATTAGCTAAGGAAGGACACAACTAAACTTTTATCATCTGATTCCCCACTTAAATCATGTTGCCTTATTTTAATCATAACAAATTTAATAGCATTAAGGATAATTCACCTGAATATATGATTGAACTGTAACTTATGATCTTAAGGATTTTTCCTTTGGGCATTCCAAAGCAGACCATAGACCTGTCAGAAAAAAAATCTTAATTTTCAATATCAACTCTGCCTTTTCCAACTATAGAGAAAATGCTTAGTCTCTTTGAACCTCAGTTTCCTCTGAAACAAATTATAAAGCACTTCGCTTATCTAATTATTATAATATTTTGTTGAGACAGTCTGAGCAGTAGGCCCTAATGTGTTGATGGCAGTATTCAACAGTAGAGAAGGCAAGAGAAAGCAATGATGCTTTTTGCTTTTCTTTCAGTAGTGTTTTCTTCCTTCATCAGCCACCAGTGACATTTTAGTAACAGATTTGTCATTTTCATTTATCTTCTTGTGCTTATCTTTTTTTTTTTTTTTTTTTTTTTGGAACTAGGGATTGAACTCAAGCCCTTGTACTTGCCAGAGAAGTGCTTATTCCACTGAGTCATCTTTACTTATCTTACAAGACTGGAGAATCTTAGATTTTTGTCATCTTCAAAATTTCCCTTTCTAAAGCTCACCAAATAGCTCAGCTCCTGCAAGCAGGCATGGCAGGACTGGGGTTCGATCCCCAGGCCTGCCATGCCTCCCTCACTCCCAGTGATTGAGACTGGGCATGGTGGCACATGCCTGTAATCCCAGCTCTTGGGAGACTGTTAAGCAGGCAGATCACTAGAGTCCAATCTAGTAGTGAGACCCTGAACACCCTGTAGACTCTACCCTAAAAAAAAGTTTAAAAAATCCCCACAAAATAAATAAAAAATCTAACTTTAAAAAAGCCACAGAATTTCCCTTTTTTACAAATTATGGCAACTTTGTGACTCTGAATACAAACAATATATGTAAACTGAATGTGTGTGTTAGGTTGAGTTGAACATGGCTAAACTTTTAGTGCCTATGTTTTATGACCAAGCTGTATTTCATTATCTTACATTTGTTCCATGATTAATGATTATTTGGCATGAAAGAAGACATTTTCACACATATCTTTTGGAGGAAAGTAGCAGTGAACCTATGAATACTGAATGCTGGAAAATACATAAATTGAGGGACTCCACATAGATTCTTTTAGATTGAAGTTAATTTGTTGATGAACCCAGATTTAGTTTATAAAATATTAACTCCCTACAGCTTTTTAATTTCAAGTCTTTTAAAAATATTAAGACCACAACATGTGTGACTGAGAAAAGTGTTCATCACCTGTCCCTGTGTACAAATCCTTGTTCTATCTCATTCTTCCTTGTTACAGTGCATGTTTAGGTGCCCTTGCTGCTAAAACCTCTTGTGCTCATAAGTAGGGCTTTAGGGAGGTGACTGGATCAAGAGTGTATGACATTACTGGATTATGGGTGCGGATTACGGGTATGTGAGAGTCCACCAAAAGGTCTGACAAAAATTGTATATGTGTCTCAGGAAAATAAAAATTTATATAAATATGTTAATATTATTTTTTTTGGATGGGAATATAGCTCAGTGGCACAATGCCTGCGTGGCAAGCATGAGGGCCTGAGTTTGATTACCAGTACCAAAAGAAAAAAATTATTGAGAGATCATGAGATTAATACAAGTTACCTTGATCTGCACAGTGAATTAAAAATGGTGCCCAAATTGGTGGCTATTGGCTTCCAGACACTTGGATGTGTGGAAAACTCCTGCTTGGGCAACCATGGTGAGTGAGATTGCTGTACACGCTTTTTCTGCTTCTTCTCTAAGGGTGGGCAGCGCAACTGACATTCTGCATTGTAGGACATCATCTAGGGTCCTCCACCAGAGGTTCACCCCATCTGTTGAAAAATCATGCCGACCTAAGGAGAGTCAAATAGAGAGAAAACTTTCTCTCAGGTTCTCACAGAAAGCAAGCTGGTCAAGCAATGGCCATCACTCATCCGTATGGCTGACACTGACAAAGGGTCTACAGAGTGAGGTACGGGAGCACAGGATAAACCCTGAGGGGACTTGACTGACCTCATCAGATACAAAAGCTACATTTTTTTTTATTATATAGGTCTTGCTTCATCTCGGCCTTAACCATCCACCAGAAAATTATAAAAATGGGGTATATAAAATAAGGCCATAATAATAAGCAGAGCTGTAAATGGCTCTAGTCAACAACTTCTTCAGATAACCCACTATTATTGTGGACTGCTGGACTTGTGTTGTATTGTTTCGTTGAGTTCAGTCACCTATAATAATTGAATGACAATAGAATGCCCATCTTTGACAGGACTAAACAAAAAATAGGGGATACAAAGGAAGAACCATTCTGTGTTTGTATAAACAGTACAATTAGGATAGATATGCAGTACTTCTGTATAATTCTTTGAGAAGAAAGATTTGCACTAATAGTGTTTTTGGACAGGATACTCTGTCAGTTTCTTGTACTATGGACAACCACTAGGGAGATATTGAAGGAGAAAGTATTAATTATTGAAACTGTATTATAATTCAGCTTTAAATAATAAAGTAAGTATACATCTACATTCTCTTAATTCATTGATTAGAGACATGTGCTCTAATGGTGTTTGCAAGTAGAATATCAAGAATGCACCTTGTATGACAAAAAACCACCATGAAAACAATATGCAATGTATTGATTATTGAATCTGTCCTGCTAATTTGATTTGACACTGTCTCATTGCTATTTGTTCTTCAATAGAAAAAAAAGAATAATCATGCTCGTTTTTCTTTTCCTGAAATGTGCATATGCTTTCAGGAGATTCTGTATTAGTTGGTGCTTTGCATTAAAATCAAATTTTTGATTGCTGAGAAAAACAAACATTTCTTTTTAAGAAAATTGAATATAAATACACATAATATAATAAGTTCTAATTTGTTATTTGGTTTAAATTTTTCTCTAGCACTTTATTATACAATGTTTATAAGGGTAGCTGCAGTACTAGAACAAGATATTGTTGCATTGAAAATACAAATGTACTCAACCACATGTTGTACAATTGTATATTTGCATAATTGGATTTAAACTATTCTCTTTTTCACCAGCAGTTGTTGAAATTTATAACCATTTACTTCATAAAATATAAGTAGGTCAATTTTCTCTTCAGAGAAAAAGGTCAATCTTTGAATCCAAATAAGGAATGGAAATAATATAGAATAGATATTTTATATCCAAAGACTTTTAAGAATGTAAACGAAAAATGGAGATTATACACTCTAGGACAGTACAAAACAAAGAATGTTAAAGAATTTGGAAGGATGCCAGCCCTGGGATACCAGTTATTAACACATCGCTTTTATATTAATCTAGCTAGTACAAATTTACTCACTTCGTTTTGATCGCTGTGTTTCTCCTTCTCTGCCTTGGGTCTCCCAAGGGCAGATGCCGTAGCAGCTCTCCCAGGACCATGCATCATGGTACCTGCGCACCCCATACATTAGCAGGGTGCATTCCCCAGCAGTGAACACAAAGTGTCACTGTGACTACATGTCATAGCCTAAAATTTGAGAAAAAAACTTTGCCCGAATTTGGAGTTATTTGCAAGGGGCTCTCTTATTTTTTTAGGAAGTGAAAGAACAAGATCTTGAGCATTTGATTTGTTTCATCAAATAACATCTGAATTGATGTGTATTCATCACAGAAGTTAGGGTTTAGAAGCTGATAATGACTTCAGCCACACCTTTTCTGAGCAAGATGTACCCACATGCTTTATGACTACGCTGGACAGATGTTCTGCTCGGAATAGAAAAGGAATGAAAATTCCTGAGTCTACACAAATGACAAATACTTGCATCAAATAATAAGAAAACCTATCATCTCTTTCCTTAAATCTTTTCATGCAGTACAAAATACATTTGAGCAATGAGTTACTGCTTCTGAATATATTTTTCCATAGAAAACAAAGATGTGTTTTTATCCTAAAGCTGTTAATTTTTTTGTTTCTGTGTATATAAATTTCTGAAATGAGTATCTGGAATAGTGGTTATCTTGGATCTATAGGAAGTATTCTCTCTCAAATTCTGCCTTAGGTATCCAGGTTGTTGAACAAACCCTGTAGTTTGCAGGCCAATATTTGTTCTCTATAACTTATAAAAGGTCATTTTAAATTCTGGGTTTATGTAGAAAAACTAGGAAGATGACATTGCAGGCTTGTGTTTTAAGAACTTTGATGGAGTACTACCTAACTGATATTGAAGTGGTATTTCTACCTTCAGTCTTACCTATTTGTTCATCTATTAGGGTGAGGTTTCCTTTAAATAAGTCCCATTAGGGAGTTTTCTCCAGCCTTTTCATTACTTTTTTTGTCTTTCTTTCTTTTTTTTTTTTTTTTTTTTTTTTTTTTTTTTTTTTTTTTTTTTTTTTTTTTTTTTTTTTTTTTTTTTTTTTTTTTTTTTTTTTTTTTTTTTTTTTTT
>PVKA01007224.1:0-14798 GCA_004027165.1 Ctenomys sociabilis | reverse complement strand
GACAGGCCACCACACCCAGTCTCAATCACCAGCTCAGGGTGCCCTGCGGGCAGGGCCGGCCCCGCAGGCCCAGCGATAGAACCCCTGGGCCCTGCACCTGCTTGCAGGCACTTTAATCCGCTGAGCTATTTGGACAACCTTCATTACTATTTTCCAGTTTTATTATTCATCTTCATTATTTCATCTGGATTCTTACTGAAGCACAGTAACAGACTCAGGTGCAACTGTGTGTTGGCTTCATCTTCATCGGCTGCTCAGCGTGTGCTTTTGAAAAAGAAGATGCTAAATAATAAATAGAAATCTGTACACTTGTATCTTTGGGAAAACTTTTTAACCTTTGTTTATTTTTTTCAAACAATGCTTCTCTAGACTGAAAAACTATAGAATTAGTATAAAACACTTCATTCATTTAAAAAGCAGCAGTAACTTTAAAACACTATTTGTGGTTAAATGGAAAGGAGGCAGATAGTTTTGAGTATACGTGTCAAAGAAGCTCATTTCATCCTTAGGCATCTATAAAAGTTGAAACCAAGAGCTTAGTTTGATTTTTCAGAAACCATGAACAATTCCTTTCGATGTAATAAAATGCTCAGAGGAATCATAGAGGCTCAGTGGAGCAGTCACTTCTGATGGCAAAATATGCAGTGAATGCCAAATGCCATGAAATTAGAGACCTTGTTTTCGAGGTTGAATTTTTGAATTTGAGAAACATGTATGTGACTTTATTATATATACATATATATATATTTAAGTTCTGTATTGTAGGATGCCTACAAGTTAAAAACAATCAAGTTCCTTGTTCTCTTAAGCTTATAGATCTGCAAAAAGCTGAAAATATATAAGAAATCACTATGTAGTACTGTAGAATTTGCAATGGGAAGGCAGAATACATAGCTGTGTCTGACATACCTTAAGTGCTTTCTTCCATTCGTTACTCCTCATCTGTCTTTTAGACACTGGACAGTTGCCCACTTCTTTGGAAATCAAGGCAGTAGACTTCCTCTGGGCTCACAGATCCTGGTCCCTTAGAAAATTTTCTAGATCTTCAGCCTACAGCCTTTGGTTCCTTCAGCTGATTCTGGAGTAGCAAAGCTCCACACATCAGTGACTTCCAAAAGGACCAAGTGATGAATTCCAAAGCACAGCGGGAAGTTGAAATTTAGAGGGAAAGTAGACCACTAAAAAACAGTATTAGAGTAGTGCACTAGATAAACTCACCCCTGTGGTCTGTTCTGAATCCTGGCTTCCCCCACACACCCTGTCTGAACACACTGCAAATTAGTGTCTAGACAGCACAGTAACATATTATCTTGTGGCTGTCTCCTACCCCGTGTCTTCTGTGACTCTTTTCCTTTTCTCTCATTCTTTCAGCCTTGGGTATTCACATCTTTATAAAACATTGGCAGTTCCAACCTTTCCTTAGCCTCTGCTATTTTGGATAACTAGAATGATTATGATAATGATCAACTTCATTGGGGGGGGTGGAGGTGTTGCAGAACAAAGAAGGCATAGGGTTAAGAGTTACTTAGATTATTCAGTGAAATTTTTAACACTTATTTAAGCCATTGCAAATCTTGTAACCATCATAAGTCAAAAGTTTGTTCAGGAGAGACAGAAGTATAAAAGTGAGAAAATAGCGTAGATCCATTAATTTCTCGCTTTAGTGATACCACCATTCCACACTGAGTTTAATTCTGCTTAAAAGTTCACTTTTAGTCAGTGATCTCCAGTCCCTTGCCTATATTATTTATTATCTTTTGAGATACTACAAATGACTATCTTTCATCAAATTTTGCCCCTTCAATTTTATTCAGGGTTTTGGTCCCGCATTGCATTCAGGGCACACTGACACAAATTAATTGGGTAAATGCAGCACACACTTTTTTTAAGGTGCTCCTGTGTCTGGATTTCCCGTCTTTTCCCCACCAGCATCCCCCTCCCAATTCACCCTAACTCCTGTGACCCGGGCACCTTCCTATTCCTCTCCTGGGACTGCTCTCTTTCCTCATATTTTCCCCTCCACTTGCATTTCATACTAAAGTCAAACTATTCAAAGGGAGTTCCGGTGTCTTTTCTCCCACTTCTTACATAGCTCAAGAATGATGTCTACTTTCACGGCACCTTTTCCCTTATTCAGTTCTTTGTCCTTTGTCACGAAGATACTTTCTCCACCACACTGGACAAATCATTCTTTTCTTAAAAAAGGTCACACAGCAAGAAAAGCACTTCAACATTATTAGTTAGCTTCTCTACAGCAAAACCAGTACAAATAAAGCATCCAATCCCCAACCCTCACATCTCTCTTCAATTTCAAAATTCTTGTCATAATATACCTATTTCACGTGGAGAAACAGGTTTTGCTCCAAACTAGAATTTAGAAATGGAAAGTGAGCAAAGTACAGAAACGTTATATTTATAGAAAAAGTAACTCTAATTGTCAAAATAGTGATTTACTATGTTGTTTAAAATACAGTTTTTAAGGGCCGGCCAAATAGCTCAGCGGATTAAAGCACCTACAAGCAGATGCAGGAACCATAGGTTTGATCACCGGGTCTGGGTCTGCCTTGCCATCCCGCCCCTGCGGCACACTGAATCAGCGATTGAGACTGGGCGTGGCAGGGCGCATCTATAATCTGGGCACTTGGGAGGTTGTAAACAGGAGCATCACTATGAGTCCATTCTACTTAGTGAGATCCTGAGCACCCTGTAGACCCTTCCCTGAAATACACATGATAATAATAATAAATAAATAAAATATAGTTTTTATTTCCATTTAGGGTAGTCATATAATATTTTATGTGAGCCAGTGTGCTTTGGAGAATGAAAAACCTCGAGATAATAGATGAGCCAAAACTTGTTCAAACAAACCAAGTTGTCAAGTCACCCCATCTTTAATAGTCTAGACATAATGTTACAATCCTTTATTTTAAATGATCAGAACTCTGCGAGTCGTTCCATGGAATCTTTGTAGTTTTCAGATGCTCAGTCAAGTGCTAATAGCTTTAAGCCATTCAGATGACAGGAAAATAAGGACATAAAGATGAAAGCTGAATGCAGTACCCGAACACAAAGACTGTCATATCTGGTTCTAATTGCTGTATAAACCTCTGCAAATCACTCACCTTCTCTGTATCTCAGTTTTCTTATCTTCAAAAGTGGAATTAGTAGGCATGCTATAGTTCCAGGAAGGTTCAATGAGGCAAAAGCTTTAAAGCAGCTCTTGGTAAGCAGCACCCTGAGAGCCAGCAGCAGCCTGGATTGGCTGGAGGGTACCCCAGAGACCCTTCCCATACAGCTTATATTTAAATTTCTAAAATTTGTCATGATAAAACACACATTGCTATTAATTCCCTAAAAAAATACTCCCCTTCCCTTTGAGCACAGTGGTCCTACCAATCTTAGCACTTTCTGCAGTGGTTCTAGAAGTTCTCTTTTGTGAGTGTCTTTAACTGGACTACCATGGCTGCTTCAATGTATTGATTTGACTCAAAGCATTTACATCTTACTGTCATTTTTCACTTTGGGGAAGACCCAGATTGCATGGTGACAGATGCAGAGAAGAAAGCGGAGGAGTACATCATTGCTTCCACAAGCTTTTGTGTCCATAAGTGGCACTTACCAGCAGGACACACTGAAATTGTTTTCTTTTTTTTCAGAACCAGGGATTGAACTCAGGCCCTTCTACTTGTCAGGGAAACATTTATTCCACTGAGCTATCTCCCAGCTCCAATTTTCTTTTTAATCCTTTACTTACTGATTTGGTACACGGTCTAGCTACATAAGTCAAACTCATAGTGATCCTTCTGTCTGAGCCTCCTCAGTGCTAAGATTACAGGTTTGCACCACCACAGCCAGTTTTGGTGGCCAGCTTGCCACAGGGTCAGCACAGCATGCAGTACCAAGGATCAAACCTGGGTCCTTGTGCTTGCCAGGCAGATGCTTAGACTGCTGAGCTATCTACCCAGCACCCCCACTAAACTTTTTATTAAGCTTCTTAGATACTCAGGAAATAGGACTTTTGGAGCTGCTTAAGCAAAAGGCAAGAGCAATAAGAGTTTGGTAAGAAGTGAGAGGAAGTATTTTTGAGGAGGGTTAATAGAAAGGCACCTTTTATTGTAATAAATTTTTAAAATTTAATCATATTGCGTATTTTAATTGTACCTTGTAGGTAGGGAGGGATACTGTGATTTCTATGGGTGTGACTGACAAGACATATGACAACTCTCCCATTAATCTCCACTTCTACACATGACATAACACCAAAGATTGACTTCTGAATTCTTTGTAATATTTAAGGCAAGAAAATACAGAATAAAAAGGTGTTTGCATGCTGCAGAGAAAGTCGATGCCTTCCTGTATCTTAACTTTTGGGAAGAAAGAAATGAAGGATGCCCATATGTCTTCTTGCATAGTGTTAATTAAGGAGTATCAGAAAATAGTGCAGAGCCATGTACTCCAGAGAAGAAAATTGAAGCTTGGGGCAAAAATGAGATAGAGGCTTTACTGAGTCATTAAAAATCAACCACTAGCACCACTTCCTCATGTGAAGAATTGAGCAGGTGTTTCTTCACTTTTACAAAGGGTCTCGTTTCTGTCTTGCTGAACTAAGTGGGAAAAATGCAGGGATTTTTCTGATCTTGTCCTTTACAGAGCTACAGGGAAGCTTCAGGACTGCCATTCCCTTCCCATTTCTCCTGGCTGACCTGATAACTGCAAGTTATCACAACCAGTTATCCACTGGCAAGTGGCTTGTAGAGCTCCAGAGGGTCTTGAATAGCAGGTAGTGAAAAAAAATTTGTTGCAAAAGACACTTTGAAAAGCTCTACACCTACATCTCTTAGGCCAGCAGCAAAAATGCCAAAGATTTGGGCTTTGGAGGTCAGATTTATTTCTGTGATGACATTTGACATCAATCCAGGGCAAATACGAGATACCTGCTTGGAAATCAAAAGAGATATTTGGCCAAGAGTGCTTTTGTAGCTACACTAGAGGACTCCGGCAATCTGGAGGAGATTCCGAGCACCTGACTTCTCCAAGGTGCACAGAAGCCACTTGCTGTCATGCTGAGCTTATTAATATTCACAGTGAAAATTGCCAGTGAGTTTTTTTCTTTATTCAAAGCCCATAGGCCCAGAGAAAGGAGAATTGAAGATTCTCCTACACCTTTAATAGTTTTTATTTTCAAAAAAGGGGTAGAAAAATTTGTAATGTGGGCATAGGGGAGAAAAATAACTCCTGTCATTCTAGAACAAGTAGACCTCCATTTTTGGAATATAACTATATACCAGTATATACTTATCGATGTTAATGAAGAAATTAGTGTAATATAATAAAGTTACCTGGAATTGCTCTACATTTAAAAAGATAGCAGATGTGACTACTAAAATATTAAAATACAGTACCTGAACTTTGTGCCAATTCATGAGCACAAAGGTTTTATGACATCATTTGCTATGGATCAGAGGTGCTGGATAGCACCTCCAGGTCTTTGACATACACTGTATTTTCCATGGGAGACAATAGAGGACCAAAAGCTCAGGTCTCACACAGTCACAGACCCAGAAGACAAAGGTCCTCTCATCCATGCCAATACGTCCCCAGCAACACTATGATATTGTTTTAGTATTAAATGATTGCTCTTACATTTCTTTATCTGTTGTTACTGGGAGTCAAACTCAAGGCACTTTTATTTTGAAAACACATATGATCTCATAAGGACTGCAAGTAGAATGGTCCTTGTCAAAGACCGGGAAATATAGTGCTCAAGGACAATGGCAAGGCGTTGATCAATAGATACTAAGTCACGCTTAGAAGTTCTGATTTTCTATTGCATAGTAGGGCATCTGGAAAATGATTAGGTGCTGAATGTCTCAGAAAGCTAGAAAAAAATGAATTTTTTAGCCATAGGGTAATATTAATTATCTGACAATGTAGATACGTTTTATATGGTTTAAACATTATACTATGTTTAGCATACAGCACATTGAAACAATAATATAAATATATATTTTATTTTTTTGTATCAACTAAAGCATAAGTTTAATTTAATAAGCAGCAAAAGTTTTCAAAAATTATGGAAAAAATAAAACACATTCACCTCTTTATTTCTTGAAATAATATTAGTCAACTAGTGTGTTACACAACATATGGCGAAGGAAAGAAATGGAAAGGAAATGACAGACATACAGTTGAGTGATGAATTTTGTGTCTGCAGTATGCTGCCCTCCCTCACATTTTCTGGGCTGTGTCCTCTCCAGCTGGTTCAGTGAGGGATCCCATGTGACCTACACACTTCGGTTGTCACTTTCCTTCTATTTCCTGCTAGCCGAGACACCACTACCACCTTGTGCTGGGCTCCAATATGCAGAAGATCATTCCAGGTGACAAGGACAAAAAAACTCAAACATAAAAATGGAAACAAAGCTTTGTAGGAAAGGAGGGAAAGGGGCTGAGCAGAGGGGAAAGAAATGAGAAGAGGAGAAGTAGTAAAATATGTCAAGTACATGTACAAATTCTCCATGATAAATGTTGTCATGCTTATCTAAAATGTACCAATAAAATTTTAAACACATAAAAACAATGCCTTTTTAGGAAGTTTTAGATTTTAGAAAAATAAGGGCTGGGGAGATGGCTCAGTAGAATAAATGCTTCCCTGGCAAGTGCAAGGGTCTGGGTTCAATGCACAGTTCCATTAAATAAATAAATAAATAAATAAATAAATAAATAAATAAATAAATAAATAAACAAACAGATTTTTTAGAAAAATAAGTGAATCAATTATATTTAAAATATTGCTAGAATTGAAACAATGATTGCAACTATTTTCATTTTTAGCAGCTGAAATGTTGAGCATTTAAAATAAGTATTTGAGAATGTAAAATATATAGCAGATTTTCAGTGTCTATTGAGTTTTATTTGTACATGAGGATGGCTTCTGCCAAGCCCAGTGCACTGCTCGGCTGACTCATTCACTCATTTGGGAACACAGAACTGCTGGTTGCAATGAGGAAAAAAAAAAAAAAAACTGAAAGTAAAAGATCTGAGGTGAAACCAGAGTAAAGTTGGAGAAATAGAAGAGCCACAAGGCCAGCCAACATTTTGGCCCTAGCCTTTCAAGGTCAGCGAAGACTCAGGACATACGAGAACCTGTACTGCAACATCATGAAACTCAGTTGAGCTCCAAATTTTCTGAGCAAGGAGATTATGGAGCCACAGAGGAAAGAGACTGATGATCTATAGTGTGCCTGGGGCTAGTAACATAGAGAGAAAACTTTCTCTCAGGCTCTCACAGAGAGCAAACTAGTCAAGCATTGGCCGTGACTCATCCACATGGATGACTCAGACAAAGGATCTACAGAGTAAGGTACAGGACTACAAGATAAACCCTGAGGGGACTTCACTGACCTCATAAGAAACATAAAGTACTTGTGTTGGTATATAAGTCTTGCTCTATCTAGATCTTAACCATCCAGCAGAAAAGTATAAAAATGAACTATATATCACGGAGCCATAATATTAAGTTGAGCTGTAAATGGCTATGGTTGACAACTTCTTCAGATAACTCACTATTGTTGTGGAATGCTGGACTGTGTTGGATTGTGTTGTTGTGTTCAAGCACCTAAGTTAGTTGAATGACAATGGAGTGCCCATCTCTGACAGGTGTAGACAAAGGAAGGGGTATAGAAAGGAAGAATCATGATGTGTGTGTATATACAGTACAGTTGGGATAGGTAACGCTGTGCTTCTATATAATTCTATGAGAGTCAAGATTTGCACTAATGGTGGCTGGACAGGATATTATGTCGGCTTCTAGTACTATGGACAACCACTAGGAAAATAACAAGGTAGAAAGTATTAATTATTGAATCTTTGATGTAATTCAGGTATAAAAAATAAGATACACAAACAGCTACACTCTCTTAATTTACTGATAAGAGACATATGGTATAATAACGTCTGTAAGTATAATATCATGTATGCACCTTCTATGATATCAAAACATTACGAAAACAGTTTGCAATGTATTAATTTATCAAATCCATCTTGTCAAGGTATCTTAAAACTGTCTCATTGATATTTGTGCTTCAATAAAACAAAAATAAGAAAAAAATTTTAAAAAAATTCTCCAAGTTATTTTAGCACAAAATTTTCTTTTCAGTGAACTAAGAGAAACTGGTAGTATAACAATCTTGTCTTGTTCTCCTTCCTTTCCTCTTAGTTCCTCTTTTCTTATGAATAATTTCTTCCAATTTCACAATATCTATTGTACATTTTGGAACTTATTTACTCTTTCAGTTTCTCATACCAGGGAGATAATATAGTTTTCACACAGTATAGTCCCTAGTTGCATCCATTTACCTATAAAAGTCTCAAATTTATCCTGATTTTTGACTGAGCAGTATTCCATTGTATAAAAAGACAATTTTTTATCTCTTCCTCAGCAATAGGCATTTTGGTTGTTTCCAAGATTTAGATATACAAATTCTACTTATATAAATATGCCTGTAATATATTTCGGTGGTATGTTTTTTAAGCCTTCCATGAAGATGCCCAGAAGGAGCACAGCTGGATTGGCTGGGACCTCTACTCCTAGCTTTTTGGGTAATCTCCATACTGATTTCTGAAGTGGCTGTCCCATTCTACATTCCCACCAACAGTAAAGAAGGATTCATTTTTCTCCACAGTCCCTCTGGCATTTGTTGCTGGTTAATTTCTTGATGATAGACAATCTTTTTGGAATGACAGCCCAGTGAAAGAGAATAAGACAGGCAGTAGAAATTGAGAACCCATCTGGCTACCTGACTTCACAGAGTAAAGTGAAGGCTTGTGGGTATCCCTAAATATCTCCTTATTCTTTCTGGGAATATGGCTAAACCACATGTGCTATGAGCATGCTCAGTGAGTGAAGAAGTGAAGTCTGTATATGTCCCTAAATTATGATCAGTTCAGTGCAAATGATTGTGATGTGTGCTGTGTGTGGCCTAAACTTCAAGGCACTAGAAGTTCTTTATCTGTTTTCCTCTATCTGCAACTAAAACCAGAGAACCTATGGAACTGACAATGTACCCTAGGCAAAAATGGATCACAGTTTTGGAAGAATACATTTCTAACAATTGCAAGAAACAGAGCTGGTTGTGGGCAACAGAGAGAATGCTTACTTTAGAACCAGTTTGTGAAAGAAAAATAAACTTCACTTTAAAAAAAAAAAGATCTGAGGTGTAAGTCAGCCAAGGCTTGTTTTTCTCTCTCTGCTGTTATATTAACTATGTAGACTGAAATAGAGATGGCAAATGTGGAAGATCTCACTTTGCTAAAAGGGTTCCAGGTCCTCAGCCTCCCAGGACTGAATTTTGGGCATTTCTGTAGCACAGTAAATGTCCAGGACCCTGATTGTAAGGACTTTGCAGAGGTAGAAAACAACAGGCATGGCCAAGAGAGGCGAAGGAACAGATGGCAGGGCTGGGGGGCAGGAGGAAAGGAGAGGAGGAGCTCATGCTACCTCGAAAGCAGAACTCCTTGTGGAAAGCTTTCAGTGACATGAGTTCATCTCCTACCTCATTTCTTTTCAAAAGGTCTGGAAGGTCCTAGATCTGCTTGATGAATGTGAAAACATTGCTGCAGCAGTAACTAAACAGTGGTCACCAACGAAATGTTAACCCCGAAATGCCTCAAAGTTTTCAGAAGCTGCCAGTATATGGTTGGTTGGTAAAGCCCTTTGCATCTGTACTATACAAAAATAGCCCTTATCTCTTAATAGTATAATAAAATATTGACAACTTAAAAGTAAACACATTCCAGAGTGAGCTGTTCAAGTCTTTCTTTTGTTTTTTATAATGATGAAATAAATCTTATTAAATTTACTGTGGCATTAAATATAACTGGTTTTCCAGTTATATAGATGCACTGGGCTTGTCTGACTTGGAAAATAAAGGGAGTGAATTTTTAATTTGAAGACATAGTAAGAGAGATTAGGCAATTTTTTTATTTTAAAATGTGTTTTCTTCAACATTTATAAGAGTAAGCAAATAGCTTGATGCCCCGGAGTGCCATGCTGGCCTTGCCCCTGGGCACCAGAGAGCATTGAGACTGGACGTGATGGTGCGCGCCTGTAATCTCAGCACTTGGGAGGCTGAAAACAGGAGAATCACTACGAGTCTGTCTGTCTGGGGAGACCCTGTACTAAAAAAATAGAAAAGAGTAAGCAGATAAACCCGTCAGGATCTGTTCCTTTTATACAAAGAACTGGCTACATAAAATTTTTGTCATGCTACTATAAGATTTTAGCATAAAAAATGCCAAGGTAAAATGGTGGTGAGCTTTCCATTCCATCTGTTTCACTAACACAAATATGCCTGCAACCTTCAGAACATTTAATGCGCTTAAGAATCCTGATTACCTGACAGCCTTTACATAATAATCTAAGCAAAAATGACCCAATCTTCCTCTGCTGTTGACAGTGTCCCTGAAATAACTCTCCAAATATTAAACAGTATTATCTAGTCAACATAGCAAAAAAAAATGCTTACAATATGCACCAGGAAATTTCCATTGCATGTGGAATTTTCACTGTCCTGTCAATGACAGATAGAACCTATCTAAATATAAAACATATGCTTCCCTGGACAGTTTATAAGTTTTAAAATATAAGAAGACAAGAATATGGAAAGCAAACTTCACATTTAAAGACCAGTTATCCAACTATGTGTTCTACACTTAGAAATGTAGGAAGTTTCATTCGAGGAAGCTCTAGAAGTCTTTGGCATTGTGCTAGTCCTTATCATCTCTCTTTTAGTCATTCTAATAACTCGAATGGATCTCCAGAATAAAAACTGTAGAACAGAAAGAATACACTGAAGATGAGTTGTAAGAAAACAAAAACCAGCACCCATAAGTGATATGTGATGTGGTGAAAAATTGTATAGGCTTCATGCAACACACTGAAGATTCACGTGCCATATAAAGAATTTTCGATCAATGTATGGGAAAATAATAGAAGACCTTTCATGTTTTGGAGTGCTGATATGTTGTTCTGGCTCCACATTCTCTGCACACACCTGTAGAAAATGGTGAAAGAAGTGACTTATTATGATGGTTTGGCCGTCCATCCCAACGCTACAAAAAGAACTAAAAAAAAAGGCTTAGAAGAAACTGCCTTGAAGTACCAACCAGATAAGAATCCAAATGAAGGTGAAAAGTTTAAACAGATTTCTCAAGCTTATGAAGTTCTCTCTGATGCCAAGAAAAGCGAATTATATAACAAAGGAGGAGACCAGGCAATTAAGGAGGGTGGAGCAGGTGGCAGTTTTGGCACCCCCAGGGATATCTTTGCTATGTGATTTAGAGGAGAAGAAAGGATGTAGAGAGAAAGGAGAGGTAAAAATGTGGTGCATCAGCTCTCAGTTACCTTAGAAGATTTATACAATGGTGCCACAAGGAAACTGGCTCTGCGAAAGAATGTGATTTGTGACAAGTGTGAAGACCTAGGTGGTAAGAAAGGAGCTGTGGAGCGCTGTCCCAACTGCCAAGGTAACGGAATGCAAATAAGAATTCATCAGACAGGACCTGGAATCATTCAGCAAATTCAGTCTGTGTGCACGGAGTGTCAAGGCCATGGAGAATGCATCAGCCCCAAAGACAGATGTAAGAGCTGCAACAGAAGGAAGATAGAGAAAAGAAGATTCTAGAAATTCACATTAACGAAGGTATGAAAGATGACTAGAAGATAGCATTCCATGGTGAAGGAGACCAAGAACCAAGGCTGGAGCCAGGAAATATTATCATTGTGTTAGATCAGAAGGACCATGCTGTTTTTACTCATTGAGGAGATCTTTGAGTATGGCTATACATACAGTTAGTTGAAGCACTGTGTGACTTCCAAAAGTCAATATCCACTCTTGACAGCCGAACCGGAGTTATCACCTCTCATCCAGGTCAAATTGTCAAGCATGGAAACACCAAGTGTGTGCTAAATGAAGGCATGCCGACTTATCATGGACCATATGAAAAGGGTCATCTAATCATCAAATTTAAGGTAAACTTTCCTGAAAATGGCTTTCTCTTTCCTGATAAACTCTATTGCTGGAAAAACAATTACCTGAGAGGAAGGAAGTAGAAGAGACAAATAAAATGGATCAGGTAGAACTGGCAGACTTTGACCCAAATCAGGAAAGATGGTGCCTATGAGGATGAAGAACATCATCCCAGAGGTGGGGTCCAATGTCAGACCTCTTAACTGGGCCAGAGAATAATGTTCACTGCTGGCATGTAGTGTGCAGTAATGAGCATGCAAAGGGCCAGAATCATCATATACTCACTAATCGCTATTGTTTTTGTTTCAATATTCAATTATAGTAGTATTTTAAAGGTTAAATGAAGAATAAACACGAATACGAAAGCTCAGACTTTGCCCTGTATGTATGATTACTTCAGTGTGCAAGGTGAAGTTTCATGCCTGGAAAAAGTACCTAACCCTGGTGTCCGTTAGGCCATGCCTTGTGATTAATTTCGGTTGTATACATGGACAAGCTTAGATGGGAATGCTAGATATATGTGTTGACTTTACCTATGGATTAAAACCGTATTTAAGTGGCAATCAGAAAAAGGAAGGAAAAAAAGAAAATAATAGAAGAAAAGCTTGGGCGCTTGCTGTCAATGAATAACCTACAAGTCACCTGTTGTAAATTTAGTTTATAATAGTGTAATTAGCTGCCATGTGGCCAGATTTTCCAAGTGCTCTTCCTCCTGTTGGAAACACCACAAGTTGAATGCCACAGAATATCAATACTCATCTTTTACAGTCCTGCGCCAGAGCAGCCTCAGGATATGTTGAGCTGGCAAGATAACTACATTAGAGAATTGAATTTGTTCTTTTTCAGAAGACAAATATACCATCTTTGAAACCACTTACAAAGAAAAAATGGTCAGTAGATACTGGTGAACAATACCAAACTCAACATTTTAATAATGGAAATAATCTAGCATTATAAAAGATAAAGGCCTTTAAAGAGGGAAAAAATGATACCTAAGAGACACAAATTCAGCACACATTATACACATGCTTAGACAAATAAAAACTGAACTGAGTAGGGATGTAGCTTATAACAGTCAAATCTAAAGCAGAGCACTGTCATATGTTGTAACAATAATAAAATAAATGCCGATGTGTTAGTAGCTTCTTAGATGAGTAAGGCTGTGAATAGTTTGGGGAAATATTGTAAAATGCACCAAATGCAGCTGAGCCCAGGAATAAAAGTTGCAAGATTCATTACCAGGAAAAGAGGAAAAAACAGTAATTGCTTGTTTGAAGATCACTAAAAACCTAATGAATAGCTTTCATTTAGGGCATTTTAGCCAATATGGAAAAAGAAATTTATTTGGTTGTTCTAAATAAATTTAATGAGTAGAAAAGATTTTCCAAACTCTGTTTGACACAAAGATAGATATATAAGATTTTCCAACCTAGCTATAAGTAGTGTACATGTTAAATTAAGAAGCACTTCATGAATTGTGAATAATCTTTAAGAAACCAGTGAAAACCACTTTTATTTTAAAAGGGCAGGAGCATATAATTTCTGAATGAATTATGCTTTATGTCAAAATGAGCACATTTATCTTCATGACAATCACACATACATCTTAAGCTGTTACAATTATGAGCAGAATTTTAAGAACCGTCAGTGACTGATGGCTGTTTGAAAGCTGTTCTTCTCTAGATCTCTCTCTTTTACATTCTTCCTCCAATTTCTCCTGGCATTCATGAATTGGCAGCTGTAAGGCTACAGATAGGGCAGAAATCGCCAGGGACGTACTCCAGATGGCATTAAGATATTCCTGCAGTAATTGTACCACAATTTGGCTGCCTTCTCCATCAGCTGTGTGCTAACTACAGCTTAGCTCTTAGCCCTGACAATGTTCCTGTTATTCTAGAAGTAATCAAAAAACATCATTGGGAAATTTTCATTTCTTTACCATGTATAGGCTATCTTTCTTTTCCCTGCTCTTCTTTTTCTTCCTCCTTTTGTTCTTTTCCCTGCATTCTTTCACAATTTTTAAAGAAAACTTTTGACTAGATTAATAATTGATTGTGTAATTGTTTGTGTATAAAGCATTATGAACACTTAAACAAATCTTAAAATATCTAACATGAAGTACCATGGGGAGTCATTCTCATCACTAGGATAGTTTTGTTTGACTACTAAGAAATGCATGAAACAAGAATAATGACCTTTTTTTTTTTTTCATTTTAGGACAGGGTATACAGGGTCTTACTGCATAGACCAGACTCATAGTAATCCTCCTCTTTACAGCCTCCAAAGTGCTGGGATTACAGGGGTGCAACACCACGCCTAGTCTCAATTACTGTCTCAACGTGCCCCAGGCAGGGCCAGGGGATCAAACTCCCAACCCTGGACCCTGCATCTGCTTAAGCAGGAACTTTAATCCACTGAGCTATTTAGCCGACCCTCACATTTTTTTTTAAAAAATGAAATGTCTACTCCTAAACACCTAGCGGGGCATGTGATTTGATTCACATTTCTTTTCTTTTTTTTTTTTTTTATTGAAGTACAAATATCAATGAGACAGTTTTAAGATACCTTGACAATTGATTTTCGCTTGTTATACTAGGGAGACTATACGATATTTACACATGTGTGTCTGGTTTATTTCACTTATGAGTATATGTTCAAGTGGCATCCACTTCAGTATAAATGCTTCAAACTTATCATTCTTAATAGCTGAGTAATACTCCATTATATAGAAATACCACATCTTTTTCAACCATTCCTCATGTGATGGAC
>PVKA01007223.1:24861-79078 GCA_004027165.1 Ctenomys sociabilis | reverse complement strand
CCCCAATCAAAATTGTCCCTGTACCCCCTAATGGCCATTTTAGCTTCTGTGACGATGCTTGCTTACCCCTCCCAGCCTGTGGTTTCTGAGCATAAATGCCCTGCTGCCCAGCCCTCGGGGGGCCCTCCTCCTTCTCGCATGGAGAGGCTACCCGGTGGGTACCACCTAAAATAAAGCGCTTCTTTTCCTTTTGGACTTGTCTCGTTGTCATCTGATTTTTGAGTTACAACACTAATCGGTTTTGAAACTGTCTCATTGCTATTTGTTTCTCAATAAAATTATTTTAAAAGAACAATAAAAAAATAAAGTTAGCTCTGAGGAGCCAGAGGGGCCAATTTGCTTTAAATCACCATCTCACTGTGTACAGGTGTTCAATGGTCTTTTTGAGTAAGAATCTCAGGGGAGAGTGAGCACAGAGAATAATGCAGATCTTTACACCTGCTTTTTCAGTTCCAGTAATCTTCATTTCACCTTGCTCTTTCTTGTAGAAAATCAACCAGGCTTCTGGTCTCCTGGGGCTGGCATCTGCATATTCTGTCACTTCTTCTTTGAGCTGAAGAGAGGAAAGTGGGTATTGCTATGTGCTCTGCAGGAGGAAGCTTGGAGTTCTATTTTTCAGTGCCTGGTTCAGCTGAAAACTTACAATGCTAGAGAACTCCCATCAGCAGTGCCTGAAGGAAGCTCTTGGGCAGCTGAAAGTGTCATAATATCTGTATAGTGGTCACCACTACAGTTCCCAGCCTTGTTTAATTGCTAAGCCTGTGACATGTGGCCAGTTAACTGAGAAACTCAATTTTAATTCCAATTTTATTAAATTTAAGTACCGACATGTGGCTAATGCCTATTCTATTGGGTAGCGTGGACCTGGATAATGACTAAGAAAATATCAGCCCAGTTACTTATGTATACACATATTTTATTGTGAATACAGAATGATTTCAGTTTACTTACCACAGGGGCTTACTGTTGGCCCCTTCAGTTTCCTGCAGGGGATTGACCATCAAGTAAACATTCTTAACAAGAAATTAAATTCAAGAAAAGGGCTATGTGTTTTCTTATTAGCATTGTACAATAAAATCTCCAAGAGTAATAAGTAGAAGATTGAACATTCGGAAATGCAAACGATCTTGCATGCATTCCTTGCCTATCTGCTATCCAGCAAAGTCGGGTTTAAAAGCAGAAACAAAGTTACCATGCTGGGGCCTTTGTTTCCACCTGCAAGAACACCCCACAGGCTAGGGTGCGGCTGGGGAGCATTTCCTGCCTAACCTCCTGACCTAGTCCTCGCCAGCACATTCTGTGTCAGCAGGTGCTCTTTGGTCCCCTTCCTCACCCATTATGGTGACTTTTCTTTGTGACTGTGCCTCATTCAGGCAGTGTGTACTGTATAGGCACGATCTCTTGCTCCCATGGAACACAGACTCCTTACCAGCTCTGTGGAGTGGCTCCTTTTCCTGAAGGGGAAATTCCAGGGCTACTCCTATATCAAACACCACACACACACACACACACACACACACACACACACACACACACACACATTTCTAAGATCCAAGCACATAGAAGTCATAAGGACCCCTAGTAGGATGGGGTAGCTATGTGTTACCTCAGCTTTCTTGGTGATACTGGTCAGCAGGCAGGTGTGGAGAACACTGACCCACATCCTCCTCCTTCTACAAAAGCCATTAGCAGCAGGGTGAGGCAGGAAGTTACGTAGTAGGATGGGGTCTAAATGGGCCCCATTCTTATCACCACAGCCATTAACTGGCATCTTTCTGCATTTCTCCTAAGCTACTGTCTTGGTTACTTTTCTCACTGCTTAGACAAAATTCCTGATACCCAGAGGCAAGGGAGAAAAAGGTTATTTTGCTCAGAGTTTATAAAGGGTTCAGCCTATAATTGGCTGACTTTAAGCCAGAGTGGCATAGAGCGGAAGGACAATAGTTCATAGTGACATAAGTCAGCAAGAGCAATACCAGAAAACAAGAGACAAGCCTGTTTTTGTTCCTTATATAATATCCAGTCTACCAGCATTAGGGCGATGCTAATCCCATCCGTGAACTGATCCAGCAGTCATTATCCTTAATCCCAGCACGCTTAATCTCACATTGCAGTATGAATCAATCACATACTCTAGATTCTCCTCCAAAATAAAACTTCATGACCACATGAGGCTTTGTGGGGACATCTAGATACAAAACTGTAAGAACTACTTCCTCAGTGAATCCAGGTGGCAGCTTCCATTACCACCCAAGAATCCACTGGGAGAAATTAAGACACTTTCATCTTATATCTATCAAGTGACACAGGAGCCACATGAAGGAGGAATGAAAATGAAAATAGTCTTCTGTGAAAAAGTTATTTGTGAGCAGAGAGTTTGAGGAGTTGAGTACAGAAGATGCTGAGAAGACAGTGCACCCTAGCCAGGTGACGGGACCTGAGAACATCCTCAGAGTCAACTCCACAGGTGGTGCATGGCAGGCTGAGGGTGCAATCCAAGTTTGTCTGACCCCAATTTGGGTCACTGCATTAACAATTCTACCACAAAGTAATATTAGATATTAGCTTATCTATTTTCTCCTCTGTAAAAATAAAGTGGTTTAGCTCTCCTGGGGGAAAATCCTGTGTGGGAAGAAGAAGCTTTTAGACTCATGGGGTTGTTTCATCCTCCAGTGCAGTGAGGTGGGACTCATGATCACTCCTATTTTCTGGAAAACAGAACCACACAGGGACATCAGCTTGCCCAAGACCTCCCAGTTAGGATGGACCAGAAACAGGATTTGAACCCGAGTCTTCTGAGCAGCATCACCACTCACCGCCACAGGAACATCCTCTGTTGCTATCATTTGGTGCTGGAGTTAGTAAAACTCAGGGGTGGCGGCCTGTGTACACAGCCTTCAGCTCCACCTTGAGGTTGAGTTTAACATGAGCCAGAAGATCCAGCCCTGCTGAGAGGAAAGCAGGTGCTCTGCTCTGCTTCTGGGCTTTCAGGAAGTGTTTGTGGAAATGTCTCTGCTAAGGCTCGACAGCTGACACAGAACCTAACAGCTCCAAATTGCCAGCAAATTAAAACCATTAGAATAATCAGAATTGAGAATTAACCTAAAAGCCCATAATTACTTTTTAGACAGCCTTTTGCATGAGCACCTTCCAATGTCTGCCACCCTTGCTCCTCCTCCCTCCTGGGTGTGGTCCTCTTTGAACACCCACCAGGAACCTCTGTTTACTCTTCCACCATACCCCAAAGCCTGTGTCCAGAGACAGGCTTACATAAATGCTCTGAAAGATGAGCATGGGTCTCTCCTCTCAGGCATCAGTGCTTTGGCTCAGTCATGTCTTCACAATCCTCAGAAGAGAGGACCTGGGCAGAAATCCCCATTTACCTGCTGAGTTAACTTCTATTATCTTGCAGGTCCAGCTTCTAGTGTTTGATACATTGTGGCAACCTGGAAAATTAAGAGTTTAATTATATTAGTTCAAGAATTCCACACTCTAGGGTGTTGAACCCCCACCCTAGTGCACAGAGACTCCTCCTTAGAGTGAGGAGGGCCCTTCTCAGGGCATGGAGGGCCTACCCTAGAGTGACTCAGCTCTTAAAGGGTATAAAAGGGAAATGAGGAGGGATGGAAAGTGCCACTTCCTCGGAGGAGCTCCAGTCTTCAGTCAGTGTGGAAGGAAGGGAGAGAGGCTTGCTAGCTGCTGCAGCTGCATCTCTTCCCTTTGCTCTTTGCTGTTCCTTGCCACCATGAACTGCTGCCCTCTGCCATGTGCCATTCTGCCTTGAAACCAGCGGAGTATAGAGTGAAAACTTCGCTAACTGTGAGCTAAACAAACCTTTCCCTTCCTTCATTTTGGGTGTCGGGTGTCTTGTGCAAGCAACAAGAGAAAAGTAACTGAGACCCAACTACAGTGACCAACAAAAGAAGAGCCCGGGGCCAGGAAGGCAGTCATTCCCTTGCAGGTTCCTTGCAGTGTCATACATGACTTTACAGGCATTTTTTCCTATCACAGTTTGATTTCTCTGTTTCCATGTCAGTCTCCCCTGGGAGGCCATTCTTATTCACAGTTTACCACTCTCAGTGTGAAATGGAGCCTCTGACTCATAGATAGAGCCTGAAGCACAGATACAAAATAAATACCCAAAGAATGAGTGAATGAAGTAGCCATGTGTGTGTGGATCCCTGGGCTCTCCTCTGATGCAGGGACACAGAGCACTTCCTATGATCTCTACAAGAAACAGGTTCGGGAGGGATCAGAATGCAGACCCAGCCTCAGCCAGCTTTGAGCTTGGAGAAGGAGACGGCACACAATGGCAGCTTCAGTCAGTCACATTTCCTCCTAAAGCAAATGTAGGTCAGTGCAGTGAAGCCAAGAAGGAGAGGGTGCTACAAGAGCAGCAGAGGAGGGTGTATGCAAGGCCACTATCTGGGTATCCAGCTGTGCACCGCCTCCAGCCATATAAGGGAATCCCGAGTCTCTTCTCAATAATACTATCCCCAGTATAATAATTCTCAGACTCCCTTGCAGCTGAGGGCAGGTAATGTAACTGGAACATTTAAGTGTTCTATATCCTAGAAACTGCCTTAGGAGAAAAAACAGACACATAGAGTAGATGCTTTTAAGCTGCTTAATTTTTGTCTGGAATATATATATATGGTGGGTGGAGCTCCAGCAGCCTTCCTTGCATTGAAGGGTAAAACTAATCAAATATTGATAAAAACGCATAGAAGAAGCCCGCTTACTGTGACTTCACTAAGCCTCTGCCATTCCTGAGCTGCCTTTTCTGCATGTGCTTTAAGTGAGTGAGTAAGCATTTTGTATTTTAACCAAGGTTGTGAGTAGATTTCTGTTGCTATCAGAGGGCAGATATCAACTGTTTCAAAGGCTTCTTTGAAATGTAACATCTGAGCTAGGGCCTGTCATGTAGGAAAGAATCAAACACCAAGGCTCCAAAGGAAAAAGAAGTGTGTTCTGTGTTCTAGACCTAGAAAGGAGGCTACTATGGCTAGGCCTTCATGAGGGAGCCAAGTGTAGAAGTAGCAGTGGTCTCAGAACTCAGTTCCTGAGACATAGGGGGAGGGGTCCCTCCCTCTGGTGTAGACAGGAGGGAAGGAAGGAAGAGAAAGCAGAAAGAAAGAAAGAAAGAAAGAAAGAAAGAAAGAAAGAAAGAAAGAAAGAAAGGAAGGAAGGAAGGAAGGAAGGAAGGAAGGAAGGAAGGAAGGAAGGAAGGAAGGAAGGAAGAAAGAGAGAAAGAAAGGAAAGGAAAGAAGGGATGGGGAGAGAGAGAGAAGGAAGGGAGGCAGGGAGGGAAGAAAGGCAGGATGAGGATGGAGACAAAAAAAGAGGAAGGAATGAAGGAAGGAAAGTAAGAGGAAAGGAAGGAGAGAGGGTGAAAAGGAAGGGAGGAATGGGGAAGGAGGGAAAGAAAGAAGGACTGGCTTTATTCCCACCTCTTCCTTCTACCTTTCCAGTTACTGTTTTCAAAGCAGACATGGAAATGGAAGAGCTCAGCACCTCTCTGATCCATGGATGGACAAGTGTTTTCAGACTTCATCTTGAGTCCTCCGCCCCTCCTGCTGAGCCCTGTAGTTGCTCTTCTTCCTTCTGTCACTAGCACTGCAAATTCCTTTTATGCTACTGAAGTTCCGGTTTCATTGAAACTCCGGTGCATCACGCATAAAGGAAGAATATGGGCCATTGAGCAGGACTCTCTACGGCTCAGTTTCCCTTCCCGGTTCTGCTCCCTTTCCTTACTATGCATCAGTGTTGGCCTCCACCTGAGCAGTGGTCCCTCGGGTGCCAGGTGCGGCATATGGAGTGAGCCTGGATTCCCATCCTGCACTCACCTTTGCTAGGGTACCTGGCATTGCGAAATGAAACTTTGGAAACTAGTTTCTTCTTCTTTGGAGATGAGTGACTCCTCTAAGCTTCTGGTGAGTGCCGTGCCAGCGTTGCTCCTCTCCGCAGACCCCAAGCAGTGACACAAATGCAATGCTGGCTGCAGGCATTGGAGCACTGTCTCCTTTTCACAGGATGGGGAGGACATTCTGATGAGGGCTGCGGGCCATACACCAAGCACGGAGACCCGTGTTCTCTCTCTGTGCTGCTCTTCCCCTAGTCCTTACTATACAACGCTGTTGTCTACCTGCACACAGAGACAGTGATGTGCAGAAAACGCATCCCTCCACCTCCTCAGAACCAGCTTTGAATAATTTTTTTTTCCTCTTCCATATTAAAAAAAAAAGTCTTCTGGGTCAACCAAATAGCTCACTCTATTAAAAAGCCTGCAAGTAGGGGCAGGGGCCAAAGGTCCAGTCCCCAGGCCTGCCATGCCAGCCCTACCCCCAGGTGAGCTGAGACTGAGATTGGTGGTGTGTAGAGAGCTGCTAATAGCCACACCTTAAAGACACAGCCACACCTTAAAGATGGCGCTGGCTTCCGCCTTCCACCTCCACCTGGGGGTGAGTGCTCTCTATAACAAACAACTTCTCATTTGGCTAAGGCTAAGACTAGGGCGTTGCTTCCGTGTACCTGGACCTATCGGCTGTGCCCACGTGTCACTCCAGGATTGGACGCCTTGTGGTATATAGCTTGGGACGGGCTTGCCCGGGGAAGAAGAGAGACTAGAAGCAGCAGCAGGGAGGAGCGGCGGAGGAGCGGAGCAGGCAAGCAGAAGAAGATTGTATAGGGGCCCTGAATAAACCGCGGAAAGAAGAGCTGGTTGTCACGTCTTCCTTGCCGACGAGGTTGCACGCGACAGTGGTGCACACCAGTAAGCCCAGCTCTTGGGAGGCTGCAAACAAGTGAATCACTACAGTCCAGTCTAGTAGTGAGACCCTGAACACCTTGTAAACCTTTCGCCCCTCAAAAAAAGGCTTCTTTTGACTTTGGTCACCAATTGGCAAACAAACTGGAGCCCTTCATGGCCAAGAACACTGGGATCCTGAGTAGGCTACTTGACCTTTTTGTGACTGTCATGGTTTGGAGTTTTTACAACATGAACAATAAAGTCCAGGACACATTTTATAATATTTTATAAGAAAGCACACAAGAATCATACACAAGAAGTGCAGGAAATCTGTCCACACACTGGACACTAAAGAATCCAGCTGAGGGCCTGGATCCTAATACCCTGCATGAGTCCAGATGAAATCTTAGAGCTCATAACAATGCCTTCTACAGGTCCATCTGGAGGCCTAGAGCCCACAACACAGTCTCATGCAGACCTACTTCACAGATTTGTGCTGAAAAGGCACCAAAGTGGTGGAAGCTGGGAAGTCTGTGCCAGCAGGATGAAGGATCTGAGCTAGAAAGCTGAGGGATCTGAACTGGAGCCAGGGAGCAATGCTCAAGGTAAGCATCAGCGCTCCCCCAGAAGAACCACAGCCATCCCCAGCAACAGTGAGATCCCCAGCTCTTCCAGTGATGAGGAATGTTGAGTTCCTATCAGGAAAGCCAATGCAACAAGCTTCTCTATGAGGCTGAGCAGCATGCCATCTTCCCCTCCAGAACCAGGAAGTGGTACCTACGATGAGAGCCAGAGCTCCTCCAAAGTTCAGTGGAAAAGCCAGCATGACAAGGTCCTCCAGAAGAACAGCCCAAGAGAACTAGCAGTTTCCAACAGTGACAACAGCTTCTCCAAACAGCATCTCCAACAGCATTTCAGCAGCTTCCTCTGTCCTGCCTTTATGCTGCTGGCAGTAACCCTCAGGTGGGCCTTCTACACCCAGCACCACACAAGTTCAACTCAGCTCAGTGAAATAAGTTGACCCCCAGTTAGAAATCCGCTCCAGTGACTCGGTTTTCTCCCCTGCATGGTGGCACTCACCCTCCCTGAGTAGGTGAAGATCCCGTGAGAGTGGCTGATGCAGACCTCTATGCTCCTTCACTCAGGAGCTCATGAAGAACAAGCCTGGGAGCTCACACATATGGGGACAAGGGAAGGGAAGCGTCCTTAAGACAGTGCTCAGCGTAAGAGAACAGCGGCCTCTCCCAGAGATTAAGCAGCCGCTTTTCAGACAAGTGTGGAGATTAGGAACCCAGATTCAACTCTATACTTTAACTTAATGGCTTTGAAGCTTGGGCACTAGAATCTGCAAGGCTGTTTTCTTTCTTTGGTGTTACTTCGCTAAAGCCCTTTCCACCCCAGCAGTGTATTTGTGCTTGGGATTACCCTGAGACAAAAAAACAAACAAACAAGATTTTCACCTGCCTTTAAAATTGTGTGTGTGTGTGTCTCCTTTTTGTGTGTGTCTGTGTGTACACTCATGCATATGTATATCATATGTATGTTTTTTTTTTTCCCAAGAGTTCCCTGGCAAACAAAAGAAAGTGGAAAGAAGAAAAGATAAAGACGTAGCTCTGCATTCTTGTATATATAAAATTCACAATCTTTAGGCTGTTGTAAAGTGTGTTCAATGAAAAATCTACCCCCAGATTGGCTTGGTCTCGAACCCAGAATGCCAGGATGACAGCATTGCCCAGCAGTCACAAAACACACAAAGAAGTCCAAGGAAGACACTGCCCTCCATCAGTCACCTGGGCCAAGAAGGTGGATGGTGGTGGGAATGGCAGCTCAGCTCGGAAACACTTGGGGCATCTGTTCACATGGCTCTCCACTGGTCCCAAATGGCTCTTAGTCCCTTTCTCCTTGACACCCATTCCTAGCATGCAGTAGATGCTCAGACAACAGCAGAGACTCCTTTTCTGGCTCTGGTGAAGTGAAAGATCCTCTTCCTCCGTCCTCTTGAATTATTTATTTATAACTTGGGTGTTTCCTATTAGTGTGAATCTCAGCTGAATGGAGCACTGTGCTCATTTGTTTTTCCATTCCAGAAGCTTCTACTTTCTGTTGTGCACTAAAAGACACTTTAAGAATAAGACATGAATTCTGTAAGCTAATAAGTATCCATGGGTCCTGTTCATTATATAAAATGTGAAGGGAGAATTGATGAAGAATCCTATGACATGATTCAAATCGTGACATTTTTGGTGGCAGTTGACAAACTGAGTATAAAATGTAAAAAAAGTTAAAGAGACACAAATATCTAAGATATTCCAGAGGAGGAAATGATGATTAACCTACTTACATCACCAGCTCCTGGGACACACTGTCGAGCTCTAAGGATGGAGACAGCCTGAACCACAGGGACAGATGCAGAATTCAGCTGGGAGATGGGGGCACAGCCTCAACTGGGAAGCTCTGAGCAGACCACAGGAAGACACTCAGTGAGTGACTCTGGGATAGTATCCCCCATCAGCAAATGGGACCCTGTTGTCACATTGTACATAAAAATCAATTTACAGGGAATTGGAAGCCTTAGGCTTAAAGGTAAAACTAAGAGATGACACAGAAAAGGTTTTTGTAGCCTCAAGGTAGGAAATGACTTATTCAGTAGTGCCCCAAAGGCACGTACAATAAAGAAAACAATGATAAAATTGGCTATATTAAAACTAAGAGGTTTAATTTATTTAAAAAATACATAAAAGGTACAAATATGAGTTAAAGCTAAGGGAAAATATTTGCAACATAAGAAACTGATAAACACTTTTCCAAATACATGGAGAACTTCAAACCAATAAGAACAAAATAAATATTTCCATAGTAAAATGGACTAGATTTTACTGTATAGCTGAGAAAAATATAAATCAATGATCATCATATGAAGACAAGCTTACCCTTTCCATTTATCAGGAAATATAAAATAAAACCAGAATAAAATATGATTTTACACTGACCAATTTAATAAAAAATTGAAATCTGATATTTAAGTGGTGTGTGGGAATAGAAAGGTCAGTCCTTTTAAACAGTGCTGGTGGGGCATGGGACTTGACAGTGACAGTGGACAAGAATTTGGCTGTGCAGAATAGAACCACAAATATGAGTCCATGCCAGCATGTCCACTTCTGGGTGATTCGCCCTAGAGAATCTTGCGTTTCTCCTTTGAGATCTGTACAGAGGTGTCCACATCACTGTGACTTCTAGTAGCAAAATCTGGAATTAATAAACATTCTCATCACGAGTAGAAGTGGGTTTCCTAAAATGCGCTAGATGCATCCTGCGGAACTATAGATACTAGCCATGCCAGTGAGCAAGTGACAGCCACATATGCAAGAATGAGCACAGCTCATAAATACCGTGTGCTGGGGAGAAAGCGGGTCACAGAGAATATGCAGCATGGCTCTGCTTACAGGAAATTCAAAAGCATGGCTAGGGGCATGATGTGCTATTCGGGACAACAAACAAGCCTAGCAAAACGATGCAGCCAACAAATAGAATGACAAATATGACATGCACAGTAGGAGTTCAGGGTTAAGGAGGAGGGCAGGAAAGAGGCTTGGAAAGAGCCCAGGAGGAAGCTGCCGAGGCGATGAAGGCCAGCTTTGCCTGAACCTCGCGCAGGCTTTCTTTTCCCTGTGCTCCTCTTGGTCTGCCATTTATCGGGCATACGGTTTATAAATGTTCCTTTTTCTCGTCTGCTATTTAAAATTTTAATAAAACAATGAATCATTTAATTCTACCTGTAAGAAAGAAAGCGAGGAGAGTGACACAAGGCTGACCGATGAGGTGGCAATGTGCCTCGTTAACCTAAGTCTTGCAAGCTGAGCTGCTCTGGATAGAAGGAAGAGGTGACAGTACCTCTGAAATGGAACTAGAGGGACAAAGAAGTGCAAATGGGCACGGCAAGGTGCTGAAGGTGTGGAGAATACGATCTCCTGCGGGGGAGCTGAGGCAAAGTCAGGTCTCCATGCGTCTTTCAAAAGTGTTCTGTGATCAGTGGGCAGTGGGAAGGGTCAAATAACTGCTACTGTAGTAAAGTATACAGAACACAAAATTTACCATTTTTCCATTTTTAAGTGTGTAATTTAATAACATTAAGACCACTCACATTTTGAAGCAAACATCAGTGCTATCCACCTGCAGAATGTTTTCATCACCAAGCCATCAAAGAGTTTCTACCAGAGAAGAAGGACTATTAGGGACATTAGGGAATGGGAAAGGGAGGGGCTGGAGGAGAGGGGAGAACCAGAGAAGGGTGAAGAGAGGGTGGACATGATCAAGCCATTGAAGTCTCCCAGTCAAACTTATTAACTTGTACATTAATGTGTATTAATTATATTTTTAAAAGATTTGTGTTAAGTGACATAATTAGTGCTTCATTTCAGGGAAATAAAAGAAAAATGATCAAACAAAAATAATATGACCTGAAGACTCATGTGAATGTTTGGGCAGGAAGATGATGAATGATGGGTTGGAGGTCACATGTGGCTATCTTATGAGGGGACAGTGATGTCTTCTGTGGAGTCTGGGGGTGGGCATCTAAGACAGGCTGGAGATTTCAGGTAATTGAGAGAGGGGGAGGAATCCATAGATTGCCAAGGGACAGAAGAGAGAGAGAGAGAGAGAGAGAGAGAGAGAGAGAGAGAGAGAGAGAGAGAGAGAGAGAGAGGAAGAAGAAAGGAGAGGAGGAGGAGAAGGGAAGAGAGAGGGGAGGAGAGGAGGGGAAGGGAGGGAGAGAGAGGAAGGGGAGAGGGGAAGGGAAGAAGGGAGAGGAGAGAGTAGTGGGAAGGAAGGAAGGAGGGAAAGAACAGGGAAGGGGGGAGAGACAGAGGGAGAGGGAAAGAGAAAGGTGGAGACAGAGAGAGAGAGGTAGAGATTGAGAGAGGGAGAGATATGAGAGAGACAGACAGACAGACACAGAGACAGGGAGAGGGGAGAAGGAGGAATAGTGGGAGGGGAGGGAGAGAGAGAGATGGAGACTGGAGGAGAAGGTGAGATATGAGGGAAAGAGAGAGAGGCAGAGACAGAGACAGAGAGAGTGCTTTAGGGTAAATCTGCGTTTCCAGATGTATGGTATGGGGTATGTACATACTGGTATCATTTTAAAACAGGTTAATTTGGTTCTTTACAAAAATCATCTCTAATTGATTATCTTCACCCACAACTACACGAGGGAACCCTACTTCATCTCTCCACTCCACTCATGTCTTACCTTCATGCTGGATGCATGGGTGAACCAATAAAGGAGTGTCTGAGGGTTAGGATGGGGTCTCACAGTCTTGCCCAGTTCTTCTGGGTGAAGATAAAATGAAAATGTAGCTCAATCCTGATTCTAAGTGTGCTGCATATTTTTCAGAACTATGAGGACAACCAGGCTCTAGTTGGCGTTTCTGCTCAGATGGCCAGGATCCACATCTCCAGCTGTAAAGGTGCACTATGGTATTATCTGATGGTGGCTCTTGGGGTCTCCTGTAAGCCTGCAGAGAGCCTCTGCAGGAGTGCTTGAGGTCTGGGAAGCAGCCCAGAGACTGCAGCATGACTCTAGCATCAACAGTCCTTGATGGACTGCCACATCAAGCCCCAGACCCCAACTCACCCTATCCCTGAATGCCTGATCTAGAGATGAGCAATGCTCTTAATCAACAGAAGGTATGGCCGCTGAGAACCTATACTCTAGACGGTCCTGCTGTGAGATGGTATCTGCATCAACCAGGAGTAGGCAAACCCAGTTTCTCAGACAAACTCATCAGGCCACCTGATTTTGTACAGCCAGTAAGCTAAGAATGGCTTTTACACTGCAGATAGATGGATGAAAGTGTTAATGAGGGCAAATATTTAATGATGCATGAATGATGTGAAATGAAAGTCTCAGTGTCCACCAATAAAGTCTGCTTGAATCCCAGCTTCGCTTGCACCTCCTGAATAGCTGCTTTGGCGAAGGAATGGCTGAGCTGAGTGGATGCTACCCAGACCACAGCGCTGCCAAAGCCTGCAATGGGCATGTTGCAGACTTCACAGGGAATGCCTGCCACCCTGCTTTGCGCCTGCAGGCCGATGCTTCCTGGATGGAGAAAACACTGGGGAGCTGTTGTTCCTGCCCTGAACCTGCAGGAACACAGCCAGGGAGATCTCATACCAAGAGCCCTGGTTTCCCTCCCCAGCTCCAAGTCCGGTCCAAGCAAGAGCCTGTGCACTGGGTGGTGCTGCCCTGGCCTGCGAAACATCTAGTGTGCTGGTCCTTGAGGCCATAACACTCTGTTCCTGAGCTGGCATATCCACTAAGCCTACAAGCACCTGTTATTTGAATACAACTTTCTGTTTGTTTGGCTCACAAGCTTTTACCAAGTCGATCTTATGTGTTAGGGGGTAGGAAAGCAATGGTCATAAACAAGGCAGGCAGGCATGATCCTGCTGGTGGTGAACAGCTGTTATCACTGAAATGTGAAAAGTTTCACCATCAAGGGCTGTATCTTCACACTGGGCAGAGTCTGAGGCACGAATAAACCACCACCACAATGAAACTCTAACTGCATCATGGACCAGCATCACAAAGGAAGCTGACAGCACGGTCAGGACCTGTAGTCCAAGAACCTTCCTTGAGTGTGTGTCACCACTCTGAGAGCTGAAAACATGAGGCGAGGGCTGGGGAGGTAGCTCAGCGGTCTAAGCACCTGCTGGGCAAGCGCAAAGACCCAAGTTTGGTCACTCATATCGCATACTGTGCCTGTCCCAGAACCAGCCATGCTGGCCCCGAAAGCAGTTGTGGGTGGTGCCTGCCTGTAATCCCAGCACTGGGGAGGCTGAGATAGGAGGGTCACTATAAGTTTGACTGTGTGGTGAGACCCAGTATTTAATAAATAAATAAACAAACAAATAATAAAATAAAGGAAAGATGAGGCAATGTTATCTCAGCACCAAAAAGACAAAGTGGTCCTGTACAGGAAGCAGGACATGCAAAGGTTCTGGGAAAGAAGAAGCACAGAAGATGTAAGCAAAAGGACAAAAGGAGGATGGTGGAGCTGGGAGATGCAGAGATGGGAGGAGGTTGCCGACAGCCTGGCCGCTCCCTGCCCTCCTGCTCCTGGCTCCTTCTACCCTCCTGGAGACCTTCCCCACATACTCCTATAAGAGCAAGAGCCACCTCCAACCTGAGTGGAGAGGCTGGATGAACTACCAGTGGCCAGCTCCCAGGTTATGTTCTCCAACAATAAATGTTCAGTTAAGGAGATTAATTACATGTAAACTTTCTGTGCTATAATTTAGTGTGACCAAAAAAAGGACTGTAAATACCTAGGACAGCAGAGTCACACCTGAACCAAGCAGGCACATGAGCAGGAGGCATCCAATGGCAGCGTGTAGCTAATGCGGGGGCATTGTAAAGCTCCACTTTTATGTTAGCTGATATAATTGTCACCCTCACTTTCACCAACATTTCAAATTCACGGGCAAGAAATTAAGTCATTACTCTGAGAGAGCTCAATCATGAGATCTAGAGTGTGTGGTTTTCTTTGCTTTTAACATTTTCATGAATTCTCCTTTCTTTTATAACTTAAAATCTTGAATTCATGAGTTTATTTTTCAAAAATGATGAGTGCTCAGTCGCTTGTCAGTGCTAGGTGAAGAATCCACCCCTAAAACCATATTTCTGGGCCAGAGACTGGCACCTATCTAGTCTCAGGGGAAGGAGCGGGGCTGGGTCTGTCCTAGGATGGCTGCATGGCTGGAAATGTTATAGGGAAGGAGAGTGAGAGAGGATCTGACATCCAGTATGGGTAGGAAAGTGCTGAGTCAGTCCTGTGCTGTGTAATACGAGGAATCTCCTGCAATCTCCTGCGGTTGATTAGCTGTGGTGTAGCAGAGAATAAAGCCCTGTGCTTTCAGCCCACAGAGGCCTCTCAGGTTGGAGGACAGCAGGAGTGTCCTTGCTTGAACCCTCTTTCCTAGATCTTCAAGTCCCAGATACCTGAGGAGGAACACTGCCCATGCAGTGTGCAGGTCCCCACCCGTGCCTCAGCTTCTCTGGTTGGGAGGACGACTTCAGAGCCTAATCTGTTCCTGACCCATAGGGCCTTGGGGTGCTACGTCTTGGCCAGATGGAGGAAAAGGTTAGGTTCAAGGTCAGACCAGGACAATGTAATTGTGTTGTAAGCTATTGAAGTGGATAGCTAGGTGGCTGCTCATGGTAGGGCTTGGGGTCAGACTCCCTGGGTAAATCTGAGCTCTGCCATTCTGTGTTAGAAAAGTGATTTCATTTTTCTGTGCCATATATATATATATATATATATATATATATATATATATATATATATATTCATTCTTTTATTTATATATTTATTTGCCCAGTAAAAGGAATAATAGCTAATCCAATTTCAAATGCTCCAATGAGCATTATATAAGAACATGAGGGTCATTTAGAACGATGGCCAACACGCAGGCAAATGCTTGGCAGGCACTGGCCCTGCTAGCCACTGCCGACCACCCAGTCTTGGCCTTGTAAGTCTACAACTTACCAGTCACACAGAATCCTATATTTAAAGGGGCTTTTGGATCCCTTCAGTGCTCTGCTTTCACTACACTGAAATCCTTAGTCATTTGAGTATAAGCAAGCCCACATTCCAGCTTTGTCGTGGGACCCACCAATCCTACAGCTGTCCTAGAGTAACTGTTTATGGGGTCCCCTTTGTCCCACACCAGCCTGCATGGCCTCCTATGACACACAGGTGTGTGCCCCTCTGGTGGTCACTGGCACAAGGCAGCTCCTCCCTCGCTCACTCCAGGAAGTGAGTAACAGCTCCAAGGCCTTGCAGAGCCACAGCTGTCACCAGATCGATGCATCCACCAGATTTCCATTCCCATCTCCAGCCTCAGTAGTAACTTAGGGTACTTCTGCCTCAGTTTCCCTGACTGGAGGCTTCAAACTGGTTGTTGGAGGTCTAGGAAAGCTGAAATAAGTTTCAACATTCATCTACAAAAGAAATACACACAATTTACCTTTGCTGATTGCTAAGATGGTTTTCAGAACAGAAAGAAGGTGATAGTTAACCCCTATGACTCTATGAACATATGCATTTTATTTAGTTAGGGTGAGCTGCCGGCTTGTGCACACACATGCACTATTTGAATTAGCTGCTGGCTCTCAAGAAATTTCACTTAAACTCTTCAGTGCATGACTCTCCACTATAGTTTATTTTTAGATATTCTCCAAAGCTTATGCACTCAGAGGTGGGGCTCTAGGGATGTGGGGGTTTAATATGCATCAGTGGCTTAGTCCACAGTTGACATGATGGCTAACAGTGATACTCGGAAATAAAATCAGATTGGAGGAGGCGGGCTATTGGGGGAGGTCTGGGGTTGCATCTGGAGGTCTCCTATGCAGTCATAGGTGGGGTGTTTTAGAGGCAATTGCACAAGTGTAGTCTCCTGGGGTTTCTTTGGTTTTTTTCTCTCTTTTTTTTTTTTTTTTTTTTGTATTTCTAGGTGATCCTTGAGCTGTTTTTCTGGACAGGAAGAAGGACTGATCTCGTTTCTTCCTGCAATGCTAAGCTGGATGTGAGCAATACTATGCAAAGCAGCAGCCAGGCTGGATCAGAAAGAAGAGGAGCAGAATGGAGAGGTTCAGACAGTGGGGGCTCCCATGACGCTGCCCCGCGGACCAAAGGGCAGGACAGCTGAAGCACTGGACTAGAATTCAAGCTCAGTTTCCTACTTCTAAACCTCTTCCATCTGTACCGGCAGCTCACAGGATCATTCACGTGACCGGTGGTCACAACTCTAAAGCCAACAGAACAAAAAGAGAGCTGACAGAGAAGGAAGCAAACCTGGGACCTGAACTTCCGGGTTTGTCTTCATGTGCGCTCCTCTTCGGTTTGCACGCAGATGGACCTGTTCTCACCCTGGGCGCTGTCCCTGGATCCAAGCAGGACAGTGGTAGGAAGCAGAGGGGTAAGAGGAGGGCAGTTATTTATGTGTCTGCAAAGGGTCCCAGGCTGGGAAGGTATTAGATGCTGAGACCCCGGACACTGACCCCGCAGCTCTCCGATGCTGATCGGGAGATCGAGCAATCTTCCAGAAAAAAAGCCTTCAGGGACCCTTCTCTCCTGTAGCTGCAGTAATCAACAGTGCAGCTGCCAGGGAGAGTGCTCCAGATACCAATGTGGCCTTCTGCCCACCAGCAGCCCTTAACGAGGAGTGGACTGGTGACAGCGGCCCATGCTAACATAGTGGCCTCTTTCACTAAGCACTGAGAGTGTTAGCACAACAGTCACTCCATGCGCAAGATGAGATGGAAGTCTTGTCAACCTTTCCCATGTCATGAGAGACAACTGTGCAAGCGTTCTCCCTCTCTGGCTTTAAAACATTCCCCTCCTTTCTTCTTTGCCTACACCCCAAACCCACAAGCCAGCCAGTGTGGGAATACAGGAGCACCAGTTAAACCTCTGGCCTCTAGTGGAAAAGGGGCTTTCTTCAGGTGAGAATCTTACAACTCTGGAGGTCTGGCCATAAAAAATTGGACTCCTAGGTGCTGCAGTCTTAAGACCCACAAAAGGGGAGCACAGAGCCTGAAGGTTTAATAACAGCCCACATAATGCTCATGTCTACAGCAGGAGAAGACCTAGGCCTACAGTTCTGCCATGAGCAAGACCTCAAACAAACAGTAGGAGAAGTGTCTGCCCTGGGATGATCTGCGTGATTCTTGGGACATGACCACATATGAATGAAGATGGAGGAGCTACATTTTTTAGTATCTCATGTGTACTAGATGTGCTGGAAATATAGTGAATAGTTACATTTTAAAATGTATTATAGTAAAAGATATCTTGCCATTAACTGCCCTCAGTATACCACCTTTGCTTCAAATATATTTGTCCCATTTTTACTGCCATTTTCTGAAGCAGCTCTGGAAGTCTATTTTTTTTTTTTGTGGGTGTACTTATAAAGTATTATTTAAAAATGCAACAATAGGTACTGCTGTCATTTAACAGAAAAGCAGGCTCATAAAACCATTATGAGGGCTGGCCAGATAACACAGCTGACTAAAATGCCTGCTTAGGCAGAGCTTGGGGGCCTGCTGACATGGCAGATGAGACTGGGCGTGGCAGTGTGCTCCTACAATCACAGCGCTTGGGAGGCTGAAAACAGGAGGATCCCTACAAGTTCAGTCTGTGTAGTAAGACCCTGTAAGCCCTGTACTAAATACACTTAAAAACAAAACACACACACAAAAAAAACCACCAGTATGGTGGGCAGGGATGTAGCTCAGCAGCACAAGCAGCTGCCTGATAAGTGCAAGGTCCTGAGTTTAATTCCCAATACCAAAACAAAACAGAACTGTGGTGGTGCATGCACACCCACAATCCCAGGACTCAGGAGAACAAGCAGGAGGGTTGTTGGGAGTTCCAGGCCAGCCTAGGCTACACAGGGAGCTGAAGGCCAGCCTGTATTACACAGCAAGACAAACGCAAACAAACAAAGACATTATGCTGTACACTCGTTTATCTTATTCATTGTAGCTGGCACCATCTGACTCTTCCTCAAAGTCAAAATGACCAGAAAAGTGAATGTTTTGAATTGATTCAGGACACGGAAGGAACATGACAGTGCCAAGATAGCCATGTAATAAGATTCCCAGACCTGCTTCAGAGGATGACATAGAGATGGGATAATTATTTTCAGAGGGAGAGGGATTTAATGGAAACATATATTTTATTATAATAATTTTACATTAAACATCACCTTATATTTTAATCATAGCTTGACAAATCTGGACATTTTATAAGTCTAATGTTGTACCACCTCAAAAACAACTGCAAAGGAATAACGTTTATTCTTATCCATTTTTCTGAGGAGAAAACTTGAGGCTAAGAGAAATCAGGTGTTGTTTGAAGTCATGCGGTATAGGGAGAGCTGGGATCTTGACCCCAGCAGGCCCAACACCAGCTGTTCTGTAAAATGACTTCCAGGTCATCAGGCACAAGCTAAATGGTGCAGGAGCAAGGACAAGGCAGAAGTGAGATGACAATGTCCAGGAAGCTGGATTTGGCCCAGAGACAGAGGGAGAGAGAGGCTGTCACTACTGCTTTTCCACTTGTTAGAGGATCTCCATATCCCTGCACCTGAGAAGAATCTGGTGGAGCAGAGGGACCAGAATTCCCAGGGGATTTGGCACCAGCTGAGAAATCAGCACCTTACCTCTGTAGGCCTCATGAAGCCAGCATTCTTCTTTTTTTTTTCTGGTACCAGAGATTGAAGTCAGGACGCTGTGATTCTCAGGTAGGTCCCTAAGCTGCTGAGATATCTCCTCACACTGGAGCCAGCATTCTTAAGACAGCACATGGAATTCCCTGTGTATTTATCCTCAATAAAGGTGTAGATAGTGTTCAACAGTCAGTTGCCCTTTGTGACAACATCTCGTTTGCCTTAAGTTTGGGCCTGGTGACTAAAGAAGCAATGCACCAATGAGTTCGCTGCCCCTCTCCTTTCCCTTTGCTTCTTGACATCTTTTATTCTTTTCCTTTGCTATTAACTCAAATGTGCATGAAGCCCCCATTATATGCTAATCCTTGTGCAAAGAGCCAAGAAGGTAGAGATGAGTAGGACTGAAAGGAAGGAGGCCCTTAGGATGCTGAGGGTCTACTGTAAGTGGGCATTGTGGTTACACACACACACACACACACACACACACACACACACACACCCTGATGCACAAGCTGTCACTTCACTAGGTTTCTTGGCTGGAAATATTCAGGACTGGTTCACAGTAAACAAGCCAGGCTCTTTCCAGAAGTGTAGAAAGTGGATGGGAATTGTTGAGGGAGGATAAGTGATTAGAGATATGTGTGCATGCATCATATGTGTGTGCGTGGGTGTGTGAAGAATTGAGTAGTTCTTTTTTTTTTTTTTTTTTTTTTTTTTTTTTGCAGGACCAGGGATCAAACTCAGGCCCTTGTGCTTCCAAGGAAGCGATTCTTGATAATATCTTCTTTTCCTGTTAATTGTTCATGACAAACATCACAGACTTTCATGACACAATTTCATTATTGAACTTTCATATGCACTGACCAAGTGTGTACTATGTTCCTGACATTAGAAAAGTTATCTCACCGATCCCATCTAGTTAGGTTTAGCTATCAGTTGCTAGGCAACCTAGTGTCATGCATTACTAACTTCACAAAAGTGTAAATAAAGGACAGTTTTGTTGTGATAATAAAAGGGGGCAACGGAAAAAATATATATGTATGTAATATACATATATATATATATATATATATATATATGTTAACTCTTAACAAGAGAGTTAAAATAGATATATAGCTATTTTCTCTTACTTCATTGAACACAAAAGTTTGTACTAACAGCATTTAGACAAGATATCATGTCTGCATCTTGTCTTTTGAATAACTACTATGAAGACAACAATATGCAACATATTAATTATTGCAAACATCCTACTAATCTGTTTTGAAACTGTTTCATCGCTTTCTCATTAAAATGAATAAAAATAAAAAACACTGTTGTGCATAAAGAACAAAAATAAAAATGTTTACCAAGTGTAGTGACACAAACCTATAATCCCAGATCTTCTAGAGGCTGAGACAGAAGGACTGAGAGTGTAAAATGAACATTGATAATTTAGCAAGACCCTGTCTTGAAATAAAAAAGAAAAGCACTAGGAGCTAGATACAGTAGTGCATGCCTGTAATCCCAGCACTCTAGAAGGCTGAGATAGGCAAGCTCAGCCTGGGTAACTTAGTGATTTAGCAAGACCTTATCTCAAAATGAAACTTAAAAATGTTAGCAGGCTAAGGCTATAGTTCAGTTTGAAGGCTCTTGGTTTAACCTCCAGTAGGAATAAATTAATAAAAAATGTAAGGTTGGGAATATAGCTCAGTGGTAGAATGCCCCTCGGTATAATCACCAGTCCTGCAAGCAGCAGTAAAAACCTGAACTGTGTATTCTTGTAGTCATTTTGACAAATAAGAAAATGGAAGTCCTAAAGCATTACATCTTGTATTTAAATATTTTTTGAAAGATGGTCTGAAAAAAGCAGTTATTTGGCAAATTTTCAGTAAACATCCACCCTGAGGCAGAAATGTGGATTCTCCGTGGGGGCTCTGAGTATCTCTGCTCTGCAGCAGACTTTCTGGTTCTTTCCAAGATGTGAACTGGACTCAAATGGTGATGTTAATATTTATTGAGCAAATGCTCATTGAGGGACTACTGTGCAGTAGGGGTGGGGCCTACTACTGAGAGCCACTGGTGGCCACCAGGGGACTCCTCTCAGGGGCTGGGATGGATCTGAGGACCTGGATGACACTGATCTGTAAACAACTCTGCCCCAGTTATCCACTGAAGTCTGCAGCCAGAGGGAGAAGTTGATCTATTGATCTATTGAAGCCTGACTCAGAAAACCTGACCAGCCCAGGTGACAACAAGAATGGCTGAGTAAGTGAGCTGGATCCAGAGCAAAAGGAAAGTGGCTTCTGGTGTCAAAGGAGCAGCTCATGAGGAGGCTGGGCTGCGGGGACGATGGCAGCGTGGGCTCCTCTCTGCACATCCCCATCTGTGTGCAGGGTGGGCATCCTCTTGGCCTCACTCTGCTCCACTCTCCCTCCTAACCTGTGTCCACCTTCCCTGAGAGAGACTCTAGTCCTCCCACCAGAAACCTGGAGGTGCCTCAGACAACTCTCTGCCCTCACACCTGGATTATGCCCATTACCAAGTCTCAACTTCTATCCTGTCTCTCAAGCCCATCCTCCTGCTCCATTTCTTCTCCCAAGGATTTTGTGGTGGCTCTACATTCTCACATCTCTGAAATTCCACCATTCAACCACTTAACCAATGTTTGTTGCAGGCCCACTAGGTGAAGAGCCTAAGTTTAGAACCAGAAGTATAACAGATAGAGGGGTCAAGCCTAAGTCCTGCCACTATGGAAGCAGCCAGTTGGGAAAACGAACATTTCCTGCCTGCTTTTCTATTGCCTGTTTCCCTGCTAAAGCGTGTTCCTCTCTGTCTACAGCACACATTCTTCCAGCATTGTCTGTCCACAGTGAAAATCTGATAATGCCACTCCTTTAAACCATTGGAAGAATGCCTATTATTTCCAGAAGAAAGGCCATTTATGCTAACACATGAATGGCCTCCATGTCATCTGCCACTCCCAGCCTATATCATATCAGGACAGACAACCACTTGACAAATATTAGAGTTATGTTATTTAAGAAAGCAACCTCAGGACTTTAGACCCTTAGGCACCATTCGCCATCTTGTTTAATTTTCTATTTTTGTCACTGGCCATGTCATGTGATACATTAGACAATAGAAGGAATAAAAACATTAATTGTATTTATCATTCAAATAGGTCAGTAAAGGGTAAAATTGTCACTCCATCCAGAGTAAGGAATTCCTGCTTTTTCAGGAATTAAGAGAATTAATCCTTTATCCTAAGGCACTGTGGCCAGAACTATGGCCCCTAGAAGGATGGTGCTTCATGCTGGCTGTAATTGCCTTCATGAAAATATGTCATCCTTATCAGCTTCGGGCTAATCACAAGAGAGGCCTGACCTTACCTTCATCCAGCTCAAAGGACTTGTTGCCTCTCAGTTCAAGAAAGAAAGAGGGCTTATGAGTATCTGTTATTCTTTTTTTTTTTTTTTTTTTTTTTTTTTTTTTTTTTTTTTTGTCTTTTTGAGACAGGGTCTCACTATGCAGTTCAGGCTGGCCTAAGCTCACTTTGTAGCTCAGGCTGGTCTCGAACTCACAACAATCCTCCTGCCTCAGCCTCCCGAGTGCTGGGATTACAGGCCTGCGCCACCACGCCCAGCTCGTATCTGTTATTCTTTAGCCAAGAAAACTTTTTTTAGAGATCACTTAAAGTTAATTATTATTATTTTTTGGTAGTTGTTATGGGAATTGAATTCACTACCTTGTACTTGCCATGCAGGCACTGTGCCACTGAGTCCCAGCCCTTAAAGGTAATTATTGTGATGTGAGATTTTTTTTAAAAAAAAGTTGACACAAACTTTAAAATTTTAACTCAACCCCTGCCAAAGGTGATGCATAAGACACAGGATGAACCTGTAGACTAGAAATATCCATATCTGGATATGATTTCCATCACTTTCTGCCTTTGCAACCCTGGGATAGCTCCTTGACCTTACTGGTTATTCACATATAAAAGAGGAATCATGATGTCTCCAGGAAACATGGTTAAAAAATGAAAAAACAACAACAAAATTGGAGTCCTCACTCTTTGAACAGCAGATGCAAGGAGAAAGGGAAAGAAGCTATGTTTTCTGCCATGGCTGACGGGCTGGCTCCACCACCTGCTGCTGTGTGCCCACATGCTACAGCTCCTGGGCCTGCACGCCTCCTGCAGGAGCTCTAATCAGCCGCCAAGCTCACCTAATCAAACCTCATGCCTAAGGGAATCAGGCTCAGAATTCTTTCAACACGTCACATAGCCTGTCTGCACTCTCCCACTGCAGTACCTCATAGGATGACACAATCCCATGTCAGGAACTTCTGAACCTGAGCACACCTGGGAGCCCAAGGGAAGCGGAGACCACCCTTCTGAAAAGGTCTCTCACTTTCTCTGTCTCCAGCAACAGACCCACAAGCAATCAGCGCTAAGGCAGACTTGCCCACCTACCTCAGGCCACTGACAAAAGCAGAAGTGTGTTCCCTCCAGCCAGTAAGCCCATTTCACTTCTACTCTTAATAGCAACATGGGGTTTTCACATTGTCTTGAAAGCTCTTAATAGCAGAGAAGGTCTAGGGCCAAAGGGGGAGAGCTAGCCTCAGGACAGAATCCCTAGACTCCCTGTTCAGAACGATATTCCAATTAGTTTTAGATGAGCCCAGCCAAGGCCTGAGATGAGGAAGTTGTATCACTTTCTATCCAGCAGGAACAATGGTGCTGGAGCCACCTGTCAGAAGGCTACTTTGATGCTGGGACCTTGCTGGGCATCCCCCACCTACTGCAGAAGCCTAACGCACTGGGTTCCCAGTCCATCAAGTGGCTTAATGATACAAAAGCCACAACCACGGACCAAGGCCACAAAGTGTGTCTTGTTGGCAGGATGCTCTGAGATCGGGTGAGGCAGAGGTCTACACTCAGGCCTAAATCAAAGGCTGCAAGAGTCACTATATTAGGAATGCCGAAAAAGAAAAAGCATTAGGAGGCAATCTGAGACTGGGAAGGAAGGAAGGAGCAGCGACTGGACAAGGTATTAAAGTGTAAGCAGGGCCCTCGAAGTAGTTTTAGCACCATGTGGGAATTGGTTAGGATTTGGGTGGCTGAGCGACTTGGTGATCTTTGCTTGTGGTCATGCTGCTGCTGTTCCTCCTTCTCTCAGCCATGTGGGTCACTTGCAGTTCCCCAAACATGCTGGCTCTCTGCACTCCAATGTCTGTGTCGTGAGTTCATCTCCTACATTATTGCAGTCAACAAGTTAGAAGGGAGAAAGAAAGAGATGCAAACATCTGGCCCAGCTCCCTGACCAGGAAGCCCTCCCCTGCACCAGCAAAAGTGGCCCAAGCCAGGTCCCACCATCAGACCCATTGTATCAGCCACTTTTCTCCTTTGCAAGGGAGTGGGATGGGTAGAGGCAAGAGGGGTGGGAAGACATGGAGGGGTGGCACTTGCTGCTTTCCTCCACGAATGCAAGGTGCTACTTGCTCTGTGGAGAAAGCCATTGCCTCTGCTATGTCTGCATGCACCAATGACGTCTGCAGCTATTCTCAGTGAACTAATCCTTGTAGAGTTGTTTTCACTCAGCAGCCAGCCACCATTGCTGGATGCAGAAATGGCGCCACTTACAGTTTACAGTTCCTCCCTTTCCTAATTAGGGTTATGAAGGGGTAATATGAGAAGCCATGTCATAAAAGGCAGCCCAGTGTTTAGATTAAAAGCAAGGGCGTGGGAGTCAAGCCCTTGCCAAAATCCCAGCCCTGCCATGCAGTGTGCGCTTGGCCCCTCCTCCTCTAAGGGGATGGTGAAGTCCATCCCTCTGGTCTCGTGTGAGGATTCTATAATTTCACGGCCTGGCCTGCTGGAGCAACACTCAGTACTCTAGACACAGAGCTTGTACTTTAGACATGCTGAGGAGCTATTGCTCCCCCCACCACACACACACACACACAAAACTGCCTCTCAGTTTCTCTCTCTGTAAAAACTGAAGTGTCCAGATTAATGAGTTACAGAGATCCTTCCATTTTTGGCTGTCTGTATATATATTTGCTCTGGGTGAAAGAAATAAGATCTTTTGCATCAAAATGTGACTATAACTGCCTCCATCTTAAACTCTAGTCCACCCTAAGCTGCCTTCCTCCACCCCTTATACCAGAGTTATAGGAACTGACTGCTCATCTTTGATTTCAGGAACAGGACTGACCACCAGAGATAACTTATCAACAGCCAAAGGCTGCCTCCCCCCACCATCTCCCCTCCCTTAGCAATACTGCCCAACAACCCTTCAGGTTCTTCCCTCATGATGCTTAAACTGGCCAATCAGGATACATTGTGAACCTTCAAACCAGCCAATGGGGAGAAACTGCTTCTCATATGTAGGGATATAAAATGAACCTGCTGCAGCATCTCTGCCACCTCATGCTATTGCGTGTTTCTGGAGAAGTAAAAAGGCTTATGGAGGTTTCCTGGTGTCTGAGTCCTTTACTATCTTCCCTGAAAAAAAAGTCAACAGATATATTGCTCATTTGTGCTGTTCTGAACAGCATTTAAGATAACAGTTCTAAGTGAGAGAATTGTTATAAACAGATGTACTGGTCACAGTTCCAAGCCACAGAATTTTTTAAAAAAGCGAATCAACTCCAGGTAACTTAAATAACACAATTTGCATTACAGACTAAGCTCACAGAAATGAGACTTGGAGTTTCCAAATCCAACAATAACATTGGCAGGAGAGATGCCAACCGTTACTCATATCTTACAAGTAATCTCTGTCTTTGTCTCTGTCTCTCTGTTTCTGTCTCTCTCTGTTTTTCTCTCTCTCTTTCCATGTAGGCCTTGTGATACTGGCCTCAGGGCTGGCTGTCCCAGTAGTCCAAACACCACTTCACAGGAGGATCTAGTGCTTTGGCACAACCCCCTATCTACACTCACTCCCTAATGCCCAAATCACCATCAGGTCCTGAAGCACAGTAGAAACTCAAATTCAGGAGAGCTCAGAGACTGCAAGTTTTCTTTTTAGATCAGGCTTTGTATTGTTTTTCTTGTAAAGCCAAGTTGGAAGTGGTGAGGAATCATCTCGAATGAGCCTACCTTTAGGACCTGCCAGGACACTGCTGTTACTCAAGGCTATCTAATTACAGCTTCTAGAGCACCTGCTCCAGAAACACTCAGTGTGTCCGTCTGTCACCCCAGCTCAGCTCCACACTATATGGGGTCAATGTTAGGATATGCAATCTATAAATGATGAAAGTGAAAACCAGAAATTAAGCAATCAATGTTTGGACATAGGTATATTCAGCCCCAAGACACTTGGCTACACACAGGGAAAGAAGGAATTTCCTGGAACTCTTGACTTGAATCTTTTTCAGCAAAAACAGGAAAAATGCTCTTAGCTGTACTCAAGCAGAGACCCGACTGTCCCCAGTTCTGCCCTACATGTCTTAGATTTCTTCACTTCCTTGCAGGAAGGGTTCTAAGAACCCTTGAGCACCAGACATCCTGGAATTCTTTGATTTGTGCCTCTTGGTTGCTGGACCAAAGACAGAGAAGGGATGAACTGTGCCAAGAATTAATTTAATCTGGTGAAGAGCCAGGAACTAGCACAGGTCTTTGCCAGAAGACCTGCTGCAGTTACAAAGCAAGACCCTCTCATTCAAACTCACTTACAGCAATCCAGCCCTTGTTATAGTGGAATTTAAGATTGAAATGTGCACACTGCTGCTATGCATAAATGATCTCACAAGGATGATGGTAAGGCAAGTTCACTGTCCATCTTAAATGGAGGAGCCATTAAACTGCCTCTAGACTGCTGAGAATAGTAAAGAGAACCAACTGTGACTGACAGAGCTGAGGGCTTACCAAAGAGATACAGGAACACCTTATGTATTCATGTAACAGGGAACTTGCCCCATTATTATATAAACCCAGTCATTAGAACCCAGAGGCCAGAACTTGGGGAAATGAGAAATTGTTTAGTGACGAGAGAGAGAGAGAGAGAGAGAGAGAGAGAGAGAGAGAGAGAGAGAGAGAGAGAGAGAGAGAGAGAGAGAGAGAGAGAGAGAGAGAGAGAGAGAGAGAGAGAGAGAGAGAGAGAGAGAGAGAGAGAGAAAGAAGGAAAGAAAGAAAGAAAGGGGGAGGGAGAGAGAAAGAAAGAGGGAGAGAGAAAATTTAACTCCAACTTCCCTCAGCTTGTTCAACACCACACTCAGGACCCTGAGTGAGATAGATCAGCCTCTAATGAGCATAGTCAGTGGTAGCTTTGCCATCCCCTCACCTGGTATCCATAGGTAGGATCCTAACCTCTCTCTCCTACCCTCTACCTGGTGTCCACATAGTGACTAAGAGACTCAGCCATCTACACACCTACCCAGGTCAAGTCCAATTTTCTCAGTTGATGCTACTTGTATTGTATATAAATCGCTAAACAGGTTTTGAATTTTCCCTTGGGTTAGCACTCTGACCAGACCTGCATGCTACCATGTGGTATGACCCTACAATAGACTCCCCATAGACACACAGCTGTCCATGAGCTGTAACTCATTCACCTGGTCCTTCACAGGCCCTTGAGCTTCTGAATGAGTCCAAGTCTTCTGTCTCAGGAATAGCCTCTGGGCAGTCAATCAAGATGGAGAAGATCTGGGATAAGGTGGTGTCCCTGATGTTATGGCACCTCTTTGGGAACCCTCCTAATTCCTGTTAGGTACTCCCTCAGAGCTCTAGATGTGCCTGCTCCTAGCTGAGGTGCAAGATAGGCCCTTGTCTAGATGGTTACCATGTTTCCACAAGGGTCATCCACTGGGGACAAGGTTTTGCACAGGTTCTTCACAGGCCGGCATCTCATTGACTTCCATTTCAATTCAGTCCTAGAACTCTCTCTCATCACAGGCTACAACTCCAGCTGTCCTCAAGTCTGGATGAGAACAAACATATCTGAGCTTTTACATTCAGGTGGGTCAACCACCAAAGTCCTATGTCACCAATGACTGAAAATCCCTTTTGTTCTCACAGGAAAGGTTCCAAGGACAGGAAAGATGCCAAGGAGAAAAAGAGACTGTTGGGGCCAGCTCTTGCCTCTGAAGACTTGTGTTACCTCCCATGCCCTCTTCAGCTGGCCTGGAGCCTCTACACCTGTATGGGTCACCTAAGTCTTAAAGATGGGAATATGTTAATATATCTCAGGATGTAGCCATCCACCACAATCCTCCTCACAGAGCTTCAACCCTTAATGAAAAAGAGAGAGAAAGAAAGAAAGAGAGAGATTCTATAACCTTAAGCAGTTGACCCTGAGAATATAAATCAGCAATCAAAAGAAAGTTTTTTCACTTCCTGCATTACAGAGAAACAAAAACATTCTGTTGAGAGGAAAAAAATGCCAACTAGACTACATTGTATATCATAGGATTCCTTTCACAGGATATGCTCAACAAAGGAAATCTACAGAGGCAGGGAGTAAATTAATGTTTACCCAGGGTGGAGGTAGCAGTGGAGATTGACTTAATGGTATGTTAAGTTTCTTTTGGAAGTGAAAGAAATGTTCTAAAGTGAGATTCTGGAACTCATTGCGTAATTCTATAAACATACTAAAATAAATCCCATGACACTGTACACCTAAAATGGATGGCTTTTATGGTCTATAAATTATATCTGAAAACCCTTCTTTTTAAAACACTTGGGCCTCAACCTGTACTATAGTATGGCTAAGTTTATCTGGTATTACTCTTTTCATTAAGAGAAATAATAAAACTCCCAGCCTGCTAGATGTCAGATATTCAGAGTCTATGTTCCCACAAATCAATGAATGAATTCTAAGAAACAACAAAGGTTAAGAGTAGGAAAAATTTGTTAAGAGACATATTTACTGAGAAACAGAAGGAGACCCAGAAGTGGATTGCCCATGAGCCCACATAGCAAGTGTACATGGAAAGAACAAGTACCTTCTTAGGAAGGGACAGGCCAGGAGGTCCTGGCCACCCACTTGGGTGATGATGTCTGTTAGACTTTATCAGACCAGGTGGCACCAATGACAGTATACTGCTATTCCATCTACCTTCAACAGATGTGCTTTCACTGCAGCTGTGGTGTGCCCCATCCCCTTACTGGCTCCCTGGAATGCCTGGCTCCATCCAATCACCTAGAATCTTTCTACCTAACTTAGCTACATGTAATACTCTAGGGAAGGCCAACATGAGGGCATCACCCAAGACTTTTGGCTCTGTGTCTAAATTTCACTCAGGCTGTGTGTGACATAGGGTGTCTTCTTTCTTCCTGGATCCTCAGTGTGCATGTACAACTATGAGGCAGCCAGAGGCATGGGGTTTCTGGAGGCTTAGGGATCCCTGTAGGTGAGCTTAATTGTGGGTTTGTGCACAGGGCCTTTCTCCAAGCCAAAGGGCAGTTGTCCGATTCCCTGAGGGCACCTGGGGCTGGTACATATCACAAAAAGCAGATGCTCCACACACCCTCGCAGGGTCTTTGTAGCTGGAACATCTGGGAACATAATGATGTTTGAATTGACTTAGTGACTGAAGTCTGTGCTTATTTCCTCTCTTTCACATGGCAGGTGGTTTCTCCTTTTTGTTCAAAAGGAAACATTTATAAAGGAAAACTCTAGTGGCCTGAGAGGGACAGTGGATCTACTAGCTCTGTGTGCTTGAATGTCTCCCCTGCCTCATCCTCACGGTGTGCTGCATCCTCCCTCCCCTCCTCTCCCATTTCCTCTGAGTGAGGATTCACCCAATGGGTCACAGCCTAGACTGAGAGCACAGACTTGGGTATGTCCAGCACACTGTGGTCAAATTGTCCTAAATGGTATCTTCATCCTGCCTTCAGGCATTTTAGAGATAAAAAGACACAGCTATCACCCTCTGGGGACATATGGCTCAGGGTGCAGGATGGGGTGGTCAGTAAACTATCGTAACCACAGGCTCCAGGCAGGAACAGGATAAATTACAGGCATGGTGGGCCCTCTGAGTGGCTTTAAGGGACAGACTGATCTTAATGCCTGTCTTTGTGCTACCAACAACCCCATACCCTACGTAAGAGTATTACTCAATTGTTGACAGATAACCTGGGAAGTCATGCCAGGAAGCACAAAGACTGAGGGGAAGGTGAACAAAGAAGAAAACAAACAGTAAAAGAACACCAGCAGGACTGAGAGCTTGTGGAGAGAAGGCATCTTGGAGTTGCCCCACAAAATAGCTTGGGGTACTGGGGCACTTACTCATACATGCCTGAGCACCACCTTCAGGACTGCTGGGTTCTAGCAGTTCCACCTGCCTGTGCACTACTGCGCATGCTTCTGACAATGGCACAGGAGCAGGCCATGTGTCTGCAGGTGAGAGATGGTGGCAGCTTCCCACTGCCACTGCAGGAAATGCATCCATGGCCAAGATAAGGGAAGGCTGCATGTCAGCAGCACCTGCTGCTGGGTGAAGAGGAAGTACTCAGAGGGAGGAAGTGGGCTAGAGAGAGGACACGGCTCCCACCAAGTGCAAGATGAAGAAGTGTTTGTTATGTAGGAGGACACAGACCTCCAGGCCAATTCTAGACTCTGACTCGTCATGAGAGGGCTGTCACAAGCCCCCTGGTCCCACTGTAGTCAGGCAAGAAGCAGCTTCTCCTACAGTGGAGCCAGCCTACTCCTTTGTAATGTGGGATGTCTTGCAACTCTTTCTTAGACTAGGTATCTATCTGTACCTATATCTATATCTGTTTCTATATCTACATCTACATCTATATCTAACCTTACATCTATATCTACATATATTTTTATGTATTCAGTACAGGGTGTCACTATGCAGCTCGATCTCACAGTGATCTTCCTATTTTTAGCCTCCCCAGTGCTGGGATTACAGACGTACACCACCATGCTTGGTAGCCTGCTCAGTGTGCCTGGGGGCAAGGACAGCACCAGATGTGGTGCTGGGGATGGAACCCCAGTCCCTGTGCTTGCATAAACAGGCACTGAACTGCTGAGCTATCTCATTGGTACTGTATAGATTTTTGAGTATGTGCTTTTCTCGCTAGGGTAGGACCTGGGGAAATCTCAAGCACAGCCTCTTCTTATATGGAAGTAATTCCCTCTCAGGATTTTCTGACAAATGTACAACTATGTGCATATGTAGGTGCTCACACACACACACACACACACACACACACACACACACACACACACAGAAAGAGACATGGAGAAACACACACACAAATACCTCTTTTAATAAAGCAGTCATTCAATAAAACAGTTTCCTCCCAGAAGTCCCTCCCTGGCCTCACCTTCACCCCAAGGGAGTCACATCTTGAAGGACTGAGAACTGGCAGAAGCTCACCTCCTTGTGGACAGTCTTCCTCCTCAGGGGGCATTCAAAATAGGGATGAAAGCCAGGAAGTGAGAACTAGACACTCGATGACAGTTCTCAGGAGTTCTAACTGTAAATCTCATAATGTTGGGTGTCAACTTTCCCAGGGCTGCTATTCTAAAAATCAGGCAATAGTGGTCCGGAGAGAAAAGGGGGACAGGGAACAAGACCTCCCCAAGGAGGTTATGCTATAAGACCAACACTGAGCTCTATGCATGTGCAGGACAGTAACAGGAAATGGAAACGGGAGCCAGGAGGATCCAAGTCTCATTTGTTCCTAGGACACTCATGGCCATAAGTCTTTGACTACCTTTGGGTGTAGAATATCAAGACTCAGCCCTTCTGTGAAATGAAGGTCCTTGTCTCTTGTTGTTCACAAATATAAATGAAACCGCATGGCATGTGTATGCTCCTTGTCTGGGTTTCTGTGGCAACCATGTCCCCATTTGTGTCATCAGCCTAAGGCTATTATACGCTGGGTGACTGTCTCATTAATAGAGATGTTACCTTATTGATTGAACTACTCAATCTTTCAGTGTTTACACTTTATGACTGTTCAATAAGTGACCATAATCTTATGAAAAATTCATGGATTAAAAAAGTGAACCTTCCTAAATTTTAGAAAGAAATAGAAACTCAGGGAAATGACATTTTGGCCAAGATTTCCCAATCCCTTGACATGGTACAACCCAAACCCACACCATTCCACTAGGCTCCATCCAGGGCTATCAACTCAGGGTCTCTCAGCCACCTCATCTCTGCTTTCACAAACTCCCTCCCAGTACTCATCCCTTACTATAGTTTGAGTCCCGTGAAAGGGTAGTGCCCATCCTGATTACCTTCATGGGCACCTCTCTTGCCATATTTTGTTAAATATCCTGTGTTAAACCATTCTGCAGTCATTACTGTAACTTGCTTGGCAATAAATTTGAGCCAGACACCACAATAAGCACTTGTGCATTCTTCCTTGCAGCCAAGACAAAGCCTATCTGGGGTGGAAACTCCCGAGTATACCCAGGCTAGATCAGGACCCTGTCCTCATGGTCCAGAGCATATCAGCAGCACCATCACTGCTTGTAGAGCAGTAGCCATCTTTGAGTCTGACTGCCCCTTCCTTGTCACTTGAGCATCTTCAGCACAATGGTGAAGAATGAGACTTCTGTTCCAATTGCATCTCATGCACAAGATTGCATCTGTCCTACCTTAGCAATGGTCCTTCCCCCTCTCCTAAACCCCATGAGATCTGCAGATGGAGTACGCAATAGCAGATGGGAGATAAAGTACCACTTTGAGAGTAAGTCGCTCCCTTCTCATCAGTCACCAAGTCATAAGACCACAGTGACCATACAGGTGAGCCATCCATCCTGAGACCTCTTCACTCCCTGGGATTTAGAACTTCAGTCTGGTTCAGGTAAGAGTAATCTGACAGAAGAAGGAGCCAGAAAGTTAGCACACTGTCCCAGGTAGACACAATAAACTCTGGATACACTAATTTTCCTATCCCTCAATGAAGGGGGGAAACCAAACAGAAGAAGGCCAAGGTATCCTTTATTTTATGGACCTGTGCACAAATAAATGGAGCCCAAAATCTACACCTGGCAGTCAAACCCTGCTTCCCAGCCAGAAGAGAAGCAGGCAGTCATTGATGCATTACAATGGGGCTGGCTATGCTCCTTCTCACCAACTGCCTCTAAGGGACAGACTGTTGGCTCAAGAGTGACACACCCAGGTTCCTGGGGAGGATTTCCAAGGTGGACACATGCCAAGAACTGATGACAAGCACTTCACTAGGACTGAGCTACTTCTTAGAAGTTAGGGAGCTAAAGGTGAAGCTCCCTGAAATCTGGAAGCTCTTTGCCCTAAGACCAGTGACCTTGGTTATCAGGGCCAGCACTCCTGCCCCAACTTGGAGAGTTGCCAAATTGCTGCCCACTGTCAATGGGTGGGAAATCCCCATCATGGTGCTAAGAGCATGGGGCTCACACCCACTGTCCCATGATGTGTGCAGACTTCTGCCAAGGATGTGTCTACTTCTGTGGTCAGTTTACTAACTGTAGCTTTTACTAGTAACTCTTGGATTAGAAAGCTTTTCTAGAAAGGTCACTAATAAGGTAAATGGAAATTTCTGCACACTCAATTGTTTCTACACATCAAGATAGTGGCTGACATTAAAAGAGCCCTGCCTGACTGAATTCAGTCTCATTTCAATGAGGAAGAAAGGCAAAGGCCACCCACATGTTCATGACTTTGTAGGTCTCCAGAAGAAGCCAGCATGAATGAACAGCCCCTCAGAGTACAGGTTTTTAAACAGTAGGTCCTGAGCAATATTAGAGAATGTGCAAAGTATCTTCAGAATTTGCAGGTGACTGCTGAGACAAATGTAGGAAGCCCTTGTCATCCTGGGAGCACCCACAGAATTACCCCCAGACTCCCTGGAACACAGCTCCACTTTTTCCTACTGAGGGCAAAAGAGCAAAATAGATGCACAAAATGAAAGGTTTTCAAGAGGTTGGTTCTTAACTGACAGTGCCATCTGAAGGGAGGGACAAATCCTCAGGATGCTGGCCATCCTAGTAGGGATCACATCCATCATTGCCTGTGCACCCGCCTTACAAATAGTCCACGAAGGCCAAGAGCAAACATGGTCAGTCATTAATTCCTTTTTATAACCATTGATTATTGCAGGTAGTAGACTGCCTAGCCAACACCAGGCTATCTAATGAAAACAACTGACTCCATCTCTGTGCATGAATATCTTCGAGTGAGAAGAAACAATGAGGGAGGAAACCCATGTGCAAGGGGATCACCTGCTTCGGCAAGCAAGAGGATGACAAATAGACATGGCAGTAAACAGGGTACAATAAGAACCCACTACATTCCAGGTAAAGGGACAATTCTGTGTGATAATCAAGCTTTTGAAGATCCAGCAGAAGAAGAAATAAGGACTTGTTCACATTGACATTGTGTAGGTCATTGTATCATGTAAGATGGAGCTGGAACAACAAAAGATGCAGGAGGGCAAGCTGACATCAGCCAAAGAGGGCTTTGCCTAACCAATGAAGAAGCTTGAAAAGCCGATTAGCAAACATTCCTTGTGCAGAGGAGTCAGGAAGGCCCTTGCTCTCCTGTCACCTTATCTCTCTCGTCTGCCTTGGTGACATACACCCACCAGCATCCCTCTAGACATAAGATGGACCTCTGTGGCCTGATTTCAGGCCAATCCTGCCCCTCATGGGCTGGATTGAAATCCCTTTAGTCAGGGCTGCTCAGGACCATAGTGGAGAACAATGCTGTATTCACTTGGTGGTGGATATTACATGTCTCTCCGTCTTCCTTCTCCTCTCCACCTATAATCCTTCTAATCCTCCCCATTTGGCTGAGTTTTTTATCCACTGCTCATTCTTTACTTATGAATGTTATATCCTTAGAAGTTCTGGCATAGGCTCTCTGGTAGAATGGCAGGTCACTGGTAACCAATGATGGGAGAGATATATGGATACAGAAATACTGCAGCGGTCTCTGTGTGTCACATCCAGGTGAACTTAACAGTACCTGGGGCTCACACCAGGAAAACTGTACAGAGAAAGACAGGACTCCAGTTTTAAACTGGAGGATGCCAGCCTTTGACCAACTCTTGTGGGATTAGCAACACTATGGCCCTTCATCTTCAGAAATAATGTTCAGTTACTAAAATTGGTTATCAGCAAAAATGTTAACTGACCTTAAAGTAATTAATTTTCAATTACCTATTCACATGCCATTCTCCCCTGCCAGACCATTATCTTGGAAACCAGAATTGGAGCATTATTCCTAGCTTTAATTGCCCATTCTTAGCACCTTCCCAAGAGCTAGTGTGGAATAGGAGCTTAATAAAAGTTTGTTACATAAATGAGTAAAACAGTCAATCAATCAACCACACTTAACTCATCATCTTACCATGGTGTTCTGTTTCTAACTATACCTGAAATGGTTGTCACCGCCTTACCATGGTGTTCTGTTTCTAACTATGCCTGAAATGGAATCCTGCTTTTGCTGTGCTTATAATTTAGACACTTTGCCAGCAGATCAATTATGAAAGTCTACATTAAATAGGCCAGCAGGATACAAATGAATTTAAAGGTGATGGCTCTGAAGACAAATATATCTGATCTGAACTTGGCAGCATTAACAATTGACTTTAGGCAGGTCTTTTGTTCTATAACCCTACATTAAAAAAAACCTACAGTGAGCCTGTGTCCTGGTGATAGGTTTTGTTCCACTGAGCTGCAAGCACTGGATACCGTACTCAAGCAAATGATCATTAGCTCTTAATGGTGAGGGTAGGGTAGCCCAGAGGATAAAGGAAATCTGAGAACTCCAGATTTGGAGGCATTTCCACCCAGCTCTTTTCTAACCAAGCATTTCTAATCAACCAATTCTAATTGACTTTAACATCAGTGGCTTTCTTAAGAGACATTCATTTCCTTGGAGCTCAAGTTTCTGACAAGTTCTCAGTTCTCGCTACACTTTTGCAGCAGGAGAGGAGAGCCTCTCTGTGTGTCAACCAGGATGTACCTGGTGGTCACTTTCAGCTCTTCTGTCCAGTTGATATTGTCTTTTCATTACCATTTTACTAAGTCTCAGCTGAGCTTAACAATAGCTGCTACATTCTTCTGTTGGTATATTTACCTTTCACCACGTTTGTATAACTCTCTGATATATTAGCTAGTGTGTATTCTTCCATGGATAAACATCCTGGTTCATCACCAGTTGTTCTGTCTAGTACCAAAAGCACCAGGGATCTATCTACCACCAGGAATGGAGTCCTCACCAGATAATCCAGCTCCAGAGCTCCAGAATCTCAGCTTCCTTTCTCAGACAATTCTTGGAACCAATTTGTCATGTGTGAGTTCTCCAGAATATAGTTCGAGGTAGAATTCCAGCACAGGACATGTATTGTATTCAAGAACAGTCCTGCAGCACAGAAGAGCAGGACACACACCTGAGAGGAGAGAAAGAGAGAGAGAGAGAGAGAGAGAGAGAGAGAGAGAGAGAGAGAGAGAGAGAGAGAGAGAGAGAGCAGGCAGAGAGACAGAGACAGAGACAGAAACAGAGAGAGAGCAGAGGTGACCTGTTTTTAATCCCTGATCCTTAGGACTTTGCACATCACACATCACTTGAGCTCTGGTTTCTGTGGCTGGTGTGGCTCCTTGCTTCCCTCACTTCCATGGAGATCCAGGATGAATATGCCAGAGTTGACAGTGAATTCCACCAAGCCTGTCAGTCACATTCTCCTGAAAAATGTGGAAGTAGCAGACGTGGGAGTGGATGCTGGAAGTCAAGCTCTGGAGATGGCTGGTGTCTATTCCGCATTCCATCATTCCATTTTAGAAGAGCCAAGTTGTGCCCCAGAATTTGGCAGAATTTCCTGTCCACAGAGGAACAAAAGGGTCAAACAGACAAGCAGAGCAAAGTTGAGATAGAGTTGAAGGCCAAGGTCCTTTTGGACTATTTCATACCCTCTCTGAAATTCAGCTAATCCTACACCTTTGGCTTTGTGAGGTTTACTCTACCCTTGGAATGAATTAGCTCCACTTGATTTCTATTAATGTACCACAAAGGTCTAACAAAATCTTAAGCACAACAAAATCTTAGTACTGACAAAATACTTTTTGCTTAGTATCTTTCCTTCTATTTAGATGAATATAGTATTCTTTCCAAGTATAACTCCTTGCTTATTTTTCATTGTTTCTCAGACCATTTCTTTCAAGCAATAAAAACCCTTTCCCCACATGTTTATAACTCAGGTGCAGAATCCTTTCAGTGATTCAGATGCCTAAGCAAACTGTGTTCCCTTTCAGTAGCGATCATGTGACAGAGAGACAAGCCCAGAGCCTTTGAGGCAAGCAGAGTGGTGCCTGAATTCCTGCTGCACTAATAATAAGCAGTTAGACCCTGGTCAGATCACTCAGTAGAACAGAACCTTAGTGATTGCAACTGTGAAACACTGGTAATTAGACCTTTTGTGAGTTCCTGGGAGAAAAGAAGCTAACATTTGTGAAGTACCTAGAAGGAGATCAGGGAGGAGTCATCACCAGTGGAACTATAATAATCATTATTTGAGTAGTTTAGGTAATCCCATAATCTCTGCATTAATCAGATTGTTTTTTATTTCTGAGAGTGAGAGTTATTCCCTGATACTTAAACTATATTTCATCATGAGTGGGATAAGGAATTTACTGGTCATGTAATATTCAGGAATTGTAGGTTCCAGCATCATAAACAGACCCATAGAACTCCATTTCTATATATATGGAAATGTGTACAAGCTGTTCAGGGTCTCACTACTAGATCAGACTCCTAGTGATTCACCTGTTAACAGCCTCCGAAGAGCTGGATTACAGGTGGATGCCATCATGTCTGGTCTCAATTGCTGTCTCAGCATGCCCTGGGGGCAGGGCCAGTACAGCAATCAAGGAAATAAAATTTCCAGCCTCTGCAACTATCTAAGGAGGCACTTTAATCCACTGAGCTATTTGGCCAGCCCTGTTTACTTTCTTAACTGATGACCCTCTGTGTAGCTTCCTTCTCAAGTATCTCCCACAAAAATATTTTGGTATAGCCACATCTTCATCAATCTCCAAAAAATATCTTTGATCACCTTCACCCCAATCCTTCTCATCCAAATGATAGAGAAAAGAAAGAAAGAAGGGAAAATGTATATGTATATACACAAGATAATTTGGATAATTGATTTCTGTTGGACTATTGAAAGGAACAGTGAATGCTTAACTGTATTATCTTGCTTCTAAGTTTTGGACCAATTTTTCATTCTTATATCTGGTAATCTCAACAACTAATTGAAAGACAACTATGTGCCACATAGCAACCATTGTTGAATTCCCATCATATTGGTTAATGAAATTCTGTATCATTTCAAATTTTTAACTATTTTTCATTGTCTTTAAAAAAAAGATGATAGACTTTTGACTAGCACTAGTGCATAGAAGCAAGCCTCACAGAACTAGAGCATGGCGGAAAGGAAGCTGGTTTTCCTGGAAATTTTTGAACATTCTATCAGAACAAATGAGAAGGTGTAGTCAAGACAACTGGCGTCTATTCTGCACTCTGGCTGAAGGCATATTGCTTTGTTATTCCCTCAGTAATGCATCCTCCTATGAGCTTCTGGAGGATGCTCAACATCAAGACTTGCCCTCTGGTTTTCAAATTAGTTCTTCAGATTACCAGGTATAGGCATGAAAATTTGGTCAAAACATTACAAAAAAATAAAGAAGAGGGTGAAAAAATAATTTAATCATTAACGGTACCCTTCAAAAGACCAGCAGAAATCAGCAGTACAATTATCAAAGCTATCCTCTATATACACATAGATGATGTGTTTATTTTTTACTATTTTTTGTTCTAGTAACAAAATAAAAATAAAAATAGAGTAAAATACTTGCATTCTTTGTGCAGCATTTACAGTGCCTTCTGGGGCTCTGGTTATAGATAGAAATATCCTAGCCATCAGGCCGGCAGACCATGACTCGCTGGCATAACTGTGAGAGTGGTATTTTCACTCATGTGTTTTTGCCAAGGCAGGTGAGGGACCACAGTTTATACAGTGTCTAGGACATAGCTGCACTACAGGAGTCAGTTTAGACAATATTGTTTCACTCATTGTGGGACTACAATTTGCCCAATAACAAATTTCTCTAAAATGTTCCCGAACAAAGGTGGAGGTGAGAATTCTCAACCACTCTCCTTCTCCTTCACCTTTATTTCAATGTTCCTCTATAAAGGCAGGGAATATTAGAGTCCAAAGCAATCTTAAAAACTTTCAAATTTAACTTAAATATGAGAAAACAAGCTTAAAATGTAAAAAAGACTGTTCAAGATTCAACAGCTTTTAGAGTTTGAACTTGTCAACCAGCATACCATGGACTACAGAAAACAAATAGTTTAGGCTAGTAGAAATCACTACATAAGGAATCAGCTCAGCATCAAAGACACCTCTCCTGCTGACTGCCTAGGAAAGAGTTGTCTTCCATGCCTCAAATTATGCCTACTGACCTCTCTTTCATTAGTCTAGAAGATTCTCATTCCTTTCTTTCACAAGAGTTAGATGTCTGGAAGACTTACTTGTACACAGGGAATCACAGAATAGTTTTTGTGGCCAGCAATATAGTAAGTGATAGGACAAATATTAGGCGCTCATTAGTGGCTGAATTTAGCTGAAAGTAAACGTAATCACTTCATCCTGTTCTTACCATCAGCATAGCAATGCCCTCAATCACACCTACTGGGTCTGAGACAAATCCAGAAGAAGACAGTCTTCAATGCCTATGAAAGACTCTGTTCATAGTCCTTAAGAGATGAAGTCACTAAAGCTGGAAGAAGAAAATGCCTAGTGCATTATGGGTTAAGACAAAAAATATAACATGGCACAGGTATTTTCCATCAAGTATTGATATGTTAAATTTAAAATCCCTACATAATGTGAAGAAAAAAATTAAAAAATATTTAAAAATAGGAATAAATAATTACATATTACATATTTTTACACAAAAATTTAGAAATCTAACCATATGCAGCATTGTAGCAAGACAGTCTTGTGACATTTTTTTTTCTTGTCTCTTGTTTTCATTTATTATCTTTCCACATGGCTGACACTGACCGAGGATCTACAAACTGCAGTACAGGAGTTCAGGGCAAATCCTGAAGGGATCTGACTGACCTTGTCAGACACAAAAGTTACATTGTTGTATAGATCTTTCTTTATTTTGGTCTTAACCATCCAGTAGAAAAGTATAAAATCAAGGTATAAAACATAAAGCCATATTAATGTGCTGAGCTGTAAAAGGTTCAAGTCAGCAACTTCTGACATTGCCAGTCCTATGAATAACCCACTACTGTTATGGAGTACTGGTCTATATTGGATTATTTTGCTGAATCCATGTACCTGTAATATTTGCATAGCAATGGAATACCTATCTCTGACAAAATTAAACAAAAAAGAGGATACAAATGAAGAATCATTTTGTATCTGTATATACAAAATAGGATGGACATACAGCTACTTTCTCTTAATTCAATGAGAAGAAAGATTTGTACTAATGGTGTTTTGACAGGATATCATGTGTGCATCTTGTACTATGAATAATCACTACAAAAATGACAATATACAATGTATTAATTATTGAAACTGCCCAACATTTGGAATAAAGAGAAATAAACATAATTAAATGATTTCTTCTTGTCTTTTTAATCTACAGGAATTGGATATTTGCTGTATTGCACAATGTTGTCTTCAAATTAGTTGCTCAGATTGCCAGACATAAGCAAGCAAAATTGGTTTTAAAAATAAAGAAAAAAGTTATAAGAAATTAAAAGGAACAATAAAGAAATTAAACAACTGATCCCCTCTGGATACCAGCAGAAAATAGTGGTACAATTATTTGATATCCTGCATATATGTATACATCAATACATCTTCACCTACCCACTCCCTCCTGCTCCTGTTCTTTTCTTCATTCCATTTTATCCTTTCCTTTAAACAGATTCTTTCTGTTTCACAGTATTTATTGTACCTTTCATATTTTATTTACTCTAGTAAAATCTTTTCAATGTTGTGCAAATAAATACACATCTTAGCTTGTCCCTATGCAAAGTGGCCTTTCCCTATTTTGTTGTTGCCAGTCAACTCCAACATGCACACACACACACACACACACACACACACAAATATATATGCCACACAAGGATAGTCAGGCAGGCACAGACATGCATGTGCATGCATATACACATATACATGTACACACACACATGTACACATACACACACATACAGAAGCACATGCTTACTCCAACTATGAGAGTCCTTTCTTTATCTGCCAATATCATGCTTCCCTTCTTTCTGGTCGATTGCCATTTCTTTACCATTTGGTCTTAGACACTATCTCATCTTTTTGCTCTCTTTCTCCTGGCTGCACTGATTTTTCTCAGATATCCTCTCAGCAGACATCTCCTCCTAGCCAGGAATCTACCTACTGAGGAGGGTTCAGCCTTCTGTTTCTATAGCAGTGATCTCAAGTGTAATGCTGTTATGCCTGTCTCTGGGCATCAGGTCATTGCAAGCTGAGTCAAGCATGACAATTATATAATGCAAACAACTGAACAGCAAACATCCACAAACTCTTGTACCCATATGGGTATGACAACTACAGAAATGATTACCAAGCAGGAGCCATCCTAAATAATGAATTCTTTTGAAAATGCTCAAAACTTAGTCCAAACATAAGAATGTTATTGGTTTTCAAAAATCGCCTCTAAAAGGTCAACTTCATCAGTGAGGTCAGGGTGATTTTTCAAAAATGTAAAACCATCTTTGAGACAAACAACAGGAAAGATTAGCTGCATTGAAGATGATCAAGGGGGTGTTTCTAGGCCCAACACATTGTTGTTTAATAAGTAATACTTGCCACATACTGCTGCTGCATGCTGAAAATAAAGCTGATCCAGGTGAGAAACTACTTCATTGTCTTTCAATTAAAATCATTTACATTTAAATCTAAACACTGAAGTGGAGTAAATTATTCTTCCATTAAAATGCAATGGAATACTCTTACGTATGTTTTGAGCAATGTGGATATATGACTCTGTTTTTGAACTACCAATTTTATGAAGTTGCCATGTGGATCAAGGACTTACTGATAGAGTCAGGTCACGCTCACCCTAGGATGAGCAGAGAACCCTGTGAGCCCCTGCCATTCCTGTGTGCTTTCACACGTGCTGAAGTTGTACCCTCATGAGTTAGTAAGGTTCAGGAAGCACAGCTGCATCATGGATCTCCTGTCCTTCCTCAGCCTGATCCTGACCAGCAGCCACCATGCCCTATGCTATTATGAGCTTTGTCCTGGGCAGGGAGCACAACACCTTCTCAGTGAACTCTCCCCCTCAAAGGTATCTTCTTTTGGACCACTTCCTTTCACAACCCATCCTTACACTCACGACACTGTAAAAGACCTCATGGACTATATAAACATTACTAGTGTGGCCCTAGTGCCAGGACAGTTTCCTCTCAGGTTTGTTCTAAAAAATATGCTGTGTTAGTTAGCTCAAACCTTTGTTTTTTTTTTGTTTGATTTGGTTTGTATTTAGGACAGGGTGTACAGAGTATACAGGCTCTCAATGTGCAGATTGGACTTGGAGTGATCCTCCTGTTTATAGCCTCCCAAGTGCTGGGAATACAGGTGCATGCCACCATGCCCAGTCTTTCAAACCTTTGCTTTTCCTAACATTTACCACAAAATTTAGCATCTGGATTGAAAAGCATTAGAGATATAAGATGATATGGAAGACCTACCAAAGAACATGTGCTAAATATTAGTTTGTTTTTATATTAACTTTATGTAGGAGAGGATAACACTTTGGATATTTTGGTTTGAATAAAAATATATGTTCAAAATACATTTACTATATTTTTTCTTTTTATGAATGAGACTACTAGAAAATTCTTGAAAGAATATGTAACCGAAATATTTCTGTTGTGGTGGTGCTGCTTTGAAGGGTGATTCCAGATGAGGATGATCATGTTTTCATAAACAATGGATTTTCTGGAATACATCTTTTGCATCTTGAAAGAACATGTCTTTCTGGGGGGAAGTGGCAGTTACAGGGAATCAAACTCAGGACCTCACATGTGCCAGGCTGTTGCTGTGCCGCTGCGCTATATCTTCAGGCCCAAGAACATTTTTTTAAAAAGAAAAATTTGTTAAGCCATAAGGTGGTCCCAGAAAGAGCTCCAGAACACAGAAGTTGCCTGAACTCTGAAAGCCTCCTTGGAGGGCAGCTTGAAGTGGATCCATGATCTTTCCCTGTTTCTCGTGATTCCCCCACCACTCAACTTGAACTGGGACTCACAATATCTTCATTCTTCATTCAAACTAGCCAAACAATTTTTGAGAAGGGAAAAATGACTCTCATGTTATGAATGAAAAAAGTTGAAACTCAGTGAGCATGACCTTGATCATGGAATTCAGATCTGAATCCACAAGCATTGTTTTTTTCATTTCTTTATTACAGAATTCCCCAAAGGCACAGAAAAGTAAGCTTTCCCTGATTGTGGTTATTCATATCAATGCCTACATTCTGTAGACCCAGCAATTTATGAGACTTGTGGTCTAAAATCCCACAGGTGTTAAGAGGGGCTTCCATGCAGAGTGCTCCCATCTACACCCTCAGGCCTTCCTCCTATACTAAGAAAAGACAGAGGAAACGAATCATAAAACCCCATTATACTGTTCATCCCAACTTCATGGTGAAAATGCACAGAGATAAGATCCTATCTGCAGGTGGCAATAGGAAAAAGTGATACTGTTTGTAGAGTGCTTGTCTGTGTGAACATGGGTTAAGCTCTATGGTTAATCCATGATGTGTTATGCTATTGAGAGCTCCATGTATACATTTCACAACTGCTGCAGCTGCATGCTCTTTAAGGGGCTACCAGGGAAGTGCCTCTGAAAGGAGCATTGCACTCAGAGTCATAACACTGCTGTCATCATTATCAACAGAAACTGCATGGCCAACATTGCACACAGCCCTCTGCATAAAGCTCCTCCACCTCCCTGGACCTCTACACTGAGTCTACAACAGTAGTCACCCTTCCAACAAGAATCCCTGAATTGCACTTGTGCTTTTATGTGGCCAGGCTGTAAGTTATAGCAAGACTGGAGGAGGACAGAGAGTGACCTTGCCTCTCCACTCCTGAGACTGGGTTTGTAACACAGCACAACACACCTCCCAAGGATGTTCATAGCCTAAGTAACCTCAGGGTCACATAGTGCTCTGGCTGATGTGGATATTTGTTGCTGAGCTTGTCCATGACTCTCTTGATATGCTAGTATGGCTTTACTCCACTAAGAGGTTGCACCTCTTCCACTTCCAATGGGTGTGATCTTTACCCTGGCTAAAGCATCCATAAAAAGAAAATCAAAGTCAGAAGAGCAAACTGTTAACCACCCCCACACATTCAGATGTCTCACTTCTTTTCTTCCCTTCCTCCTGGTAGACTCACTGCCCCTATGTGTGTGCAATAAGTCCATATTCACTGTCTGCTTTGCATTCTTTACCATGAGTGGTACTAAGACATTGAAACTGGGGAAGGGAGTTTCATTAGGTATGGTCTGTTTCTTCCTCCACATTTGTCTCTCCAGATTTCAAACTAGAGGTTAGCACCTCAGACTCATCAGGGTGCTCACTATGAAAATAAGTTTGACAAATAAATAAATAAATATGACAAGAGTGGCCGAGGATGTGGAACCTAAAAACCCTGGTGCTGGGGGAGTGGAAGGAAATGAAGTTGCTATGAAAAATGTTACGACACTTCTCAAAACATTAAACATGGAATTTTATCAATTTACAAATTGTTTAGGACCATGGCACTATATGCCACACTGACCCCACCCCTGGGTGTGCTAAGACAGTGATGGATTCTGAACATGGTGGCGCATGCTTGTAATCCCAGCACTTAGGGGGGCAGAAATCAGGAGGATCACTACTAGTCCAAGCTGCATAGTGAGACTCTGCACCACAAAAAAAAAAAAAAATCAGTTCAGGAATTTAATTTCTTGGTATATAGACAAAAGAACTGAAAGTGAGATCTCAAGGAGATATTAGTCTAACCATGTTCATAGTGGCCAAATTCACAACTGCCAAATGGTGGTGAAATCAACCCAAGTGTCAATCAATGGGTGAATGGATAAGAAAAATGTAGGATGTACATGCAATGGAATGTGACTGATTTTTTAAAGGAAAAAAAATCACAATAAGAGGCATTATAACAGAGATGAACCTTGAGGACTTGCTGCTGACTAAAATAGGCTGGTCATAAAAAGAACATATACCATCTGGCTCTATCTAAATAAATTACCTGGAATAGTAAATCACAGAGACAGAAAAGAGGGGAATGTGGAGAAGCTGTTTGTTCAATGGGTAACAAACTTAATTTTTGAAAAATAAACAAAGTTCTGGGAGTGGGCAGTAGTGATGACTGCCCCTTCCCTCCTCTCATTATGTCACTCAAGGCCATTGCAGCTCCAGATCTGCCCAGAAGAGAAATGCAACTTAGTGCAATTTCTTTCTCCACTGAAGTATTGTTTGTTGCCTGTCTGGTGCTGGCAGGAAGAGAGAAGTCTCCACAAAACCTTCCATGTAAATTCAGTCTCAGAGCCTCAGACCTGAGCATTCTCAAGACCTATTCTTGGTTTGAATGATTTGCTTCATTTCTGTGATGTGATTATATGAACTTGCCTTGACATAATTTGCACTGAATCAAATGGCAATGAACAGAACAGTCCAAGAGCAGTGGAATTTGGACACCAGACAAACTGAACCCAACTGTATTTGTATAGTGACAGGGACAATGTGAGCCATCGCCCAAACACAAAACTATTGGGGATAGTTGAAGTGGTGGGCCCTCCAAGAACAAGGACTCTGTGAAGATGTGTCATAAATGGGTGGACAGTAAAGCTCAACTGGCCTTGATCACTTATACAACAATGGTTAAAACTTAGTAAAACCATCCTCCTATTTGCTTGGGACATAACCTTTGATTTTGTCTCATTTTCTTCAAGAGAAAGTCAATAGTGATATTTACTTTCCCATGCAGGGTCATGAGGCTGAAGTGTGGGTCAAGGTAGCTTGTCAAAGAGATGCATTCTGCTTCACATCCAAAGGTGTGGAATGATTTCTGAGTATGGAGTGAGGAGATCTTTCTTGGGATAGCCGACTGAGAGAGAAACCGCAGAGTAGGCTGCACACTAAAGAATGAATATGCTTGGCTTTTTCACTCCCACGGGTGACACACTTGAGAGCTCATTCCCTGCATGCTCCAATGCATTTACATCCAACAACACTCACACACAGTGTTCTGTGGCACATGTACTTTTAGGTATAATCAAACATACATATTTGTACTGTATATGGAACACATTCATCTACAAATACAAACTCACATTTGCTTATAAGCATGTGAGTGTGCACACATTGAAAATCACACACACACACTGCATGGTAAAATTTCCATCCTGACCCCTTGGTGAGGACATTATCAAGCTTCTGCATTTCTTCTTCCCACTTTGGGAAACGGTAATGGTAATAAGAAACGTAACATGTTCCTTCAACCCTGGAATTCTGGAAAAATGAGGGAAATATTCATGACCTGATTTGTATTTCTGATATTGGTGTTTATTTAAAGGGCCTCCCAGGCCACATTCCACTGTGCTTTGTTAAGGCTCCTGTTAATCATTATAGAAGATCTGTGCCATCGAAAATTTAAACAGTCTTCACAGAGAGCAAGTTGGTCAAGCAATGGCTGTGACTCATCTAGGTGGTTGACATTGACAAAAAGTCCACAAGATGGTTGGTATACATGGTTCCAGGGTAAATCCTGAGAGGATTTGACTGCCATTATCAGATAGCAAAAGTTAGATTTTAGTTATATAGCTCTTGCTTTGATTTGGTCTTAATCATCCAACAGAAAAGTGTAACCACGAATTATAAAAATGAAGCTATAAAAAAAACACTTTAAGCTGGGCGTGGTGGCGCATGCCTATAATCCCAGCACTCGGGAGGCAGAGGCAGGAGGATTGTTGGTGAGTTCGAGACCAGCCTGAGCTACAAAGTGAGCTTAGGCCAGCCTGAACTGCAGTGAGACCCTGTCTCAAAAAGACAAAAAAAAAAAAAAAATGAAGCTATATTAATATGCTGAGTTGTAAAAGGCTCAAGTTCAACAATACTGCATGTTTTACTCAAATATTAGAATGTTTCATGATGGTAAAAAGAATCCCAAATTTCTCCCAATATAAAATTAACAATAGAGGAGCAGGGTTGAGGAGAGAGAAAGAGAAAGAGAGAGAGAGAGAGAGAGAGAGAGAGAGAGAGAGAGAGAGAGAGAGAGAGAGAGAGAGAGATTGGTGAGTAGTATAACAGAAGTTGAATCTTCCAAGGGCCTTAGTAAAGATCACAAAAAACAAAATTCATGCTCTTTCTTTCATTCCTGGGTTTCGCATGTCAGTCAGCCTTATCAGAAAGGGGGCACATTCCTGGGAATCTGTTTTACAGGTGTCGAGGGGGTACAGTTAAGGTTTTAACCTTGAGTGTGTGTTGAGGGCTGCAAAAAAGATATACATATGGATTGTTCAGAGAAAAGACTAGTGATGATGCAGGAGCTTTCTCAAGGCTTACCTTGTTTCTCAGAAAAACAATATTATCATAAGAATTTAATACAATTTCAAATAAACAATATTTTGAAGAATTTGTTGGTCACTTGTCTTTCACTGCTGAGATAAAATACCCAATTCCCAAAATTAAGGAAAGAAAAGTTTATTTATCTCACAGGTTGTGGAACGTTCAGTCCATAATCAGCTGGTTCTAAAGAGGGTGTGGTGGCTGAGGGGCAACAGTCTGCAGAAGCAGAAAACAGCAAAAGCACCAAGAGCAAAAACAGAGGGAACAAGTCTCTTTTCCTCCCTTGTATTGTAAGCAGGCTCCCACCCTTGGGCACATGTAGCACTCCCACTATCTCTGGGTCCTCATCCAGCCCAGGATGAGGATGTTTACAAAATGAGGACCCTGGACCCTGCTGAGTTAAATTTCTAAGCTTCTCAAATTGACACAATATTAAATTTTTATAACAGCTTTCCCAGTCAAATCATTTGCCTATTAATCTTCCAGGATGAAAACTGTTGCCTTAGAAGTTTAGAGGTTTAGTAGTAATGTGGTCGACATGAACAGGATAAATATAATTATCATCTCAGCATGTGAAAAGCAAAAGAAAAAGTATAAAAATAATATTTGAAGAGAAATGGCTCACATATTTCCACAGCTGATGACAGATACCAATCAATAGTTTTCACATTTCTTCTAAAACTTGTAAGTCCATATAAATGCCTACAGGTTTACATACACATACAGAGAGAGGGACAGAGAGGGAGAGAAAGAGAGAACATTAGAATGAGACTGATGAAAAATCAAAGGAAAATAGTGACTTCTTCAAAGCAGAAGTCAAGGAAAATGCACATTGCATTCAAATAAACAAAATTGCTGGCAAAATTTCCAGCAGAAATGATGGGAGGTAGAAGTCAATCAAGAAAATTTTCTAACCAAGAATTTTCTTTTCCCAGTGTTTCTGATAAGATAGTGGAATGACAAGTGTAAGAATGATTTATGTTCAGGCATAAAATAATACCAGTACATAGAGGCGGAGGAACACTCAGATAAATGAGTGTCTCCTAGTACTCACATTAAAACGCTCCACCACACAATGAATAATGGAGTTCTGTACATCTATCTTATTTATAAAAATGAGAAGCTGGTAAAATAGCTTAATACTTGAGTGGGACATTGTTCTGTATATTTGACATGCACTATGTCATTTACTCCTTTAACAATTTTATAACAAGGTGTCACTATAAATGCCATTAAAGTGGAGGCTGCAGACACAGAGGTAAAATAGCTAACAACTCTCACACAGGAAGGAAATACCTGAGATAGCTGGTCTTTAAGCATGTACTTCCAGTTTCAGCTTCTTGTTAAAATAATGAATTATTTCCCACCATACTAGTGAGCAAGGAATAGTACAATGGAAATAAAGAGTGCAGCTGTCACTACTATGAAGGAAGGCCATAAAAATGGTATTGGAAGCCTTTTGTCTTTTTAGAATTTAATATAATGCATTTGTTTTAATTTGGAATATTTTATGTTACCCTAATTTTCATAAAATCTTTCATGAAAATGTTCATAGTTTATTCACAAATACAGTTCTGTTATTTTAGGTGTTAGGCTCCATGGCAATAAATGCTGCTCTCTTCAGTTCTCAGGAACACAGCTCTTAGTTAACAGAGGACATGAATCATTCCTAAAGGTGAATGTTTTTATACTGAAGTACAGAAATGAACACTGATGAATCATACAGACTTCGATGACAGTTCTGTCTGTGAAATTTGTTTATGCCAGTGTTATGACCAGCAGCCTTCAGTTGGGTGTGGTTTTGCTCTTTGTGAGTTTTTCAATGTCCAAAAGGGTTTTGTGTGAGTCATGCAGGGGAGGAGAGCTTCTGCTGACACCCCAGCAAGGACTGAATAGCCAGGTCTTCAGAAGCCAAGAGGTGTGGCCAACGAAGAGTGATTGATCTCCTCACGGGTTGTCAAAACCAAGAGGACTCTGCTCTGGCAACCCAGCCATGGTATGTAAGGATGAATTTTAACATTTCAGTGAGAGGAAATCTGATTGACTCATCTTGAGTCATCTACCAGCTCCTGAACCAATCAGCTGTGAACAGGAAGGCAGGGCCTTCTTCCTGTGAAAACATGGCTGACAATTCCTCAAACGTTTTGTGGATCTTTTTTTCCCAAAGAATCAAAGGAAACCTCCATTTTATGACAATATGTCTGTTTCTCTGCCCCTTTAGCATCTTCATGTTGTAGATTTTTTCGAATAATTTATTTCTCAAAGAAATACCCAGTCTCCAAATATGTTCTTATATGTATTCTGTTCCACTTTTCAGATAGAGTGTCTTTAGTCTTCAGATGCTAAACTAGGGTCTAAGATTTCAAGAAGAGGACTTGAACGTGCACCCAAGGGCCCTTTGTTTAATATGCTGTACATTATAGCATCTTACTTTTATAAGTTGAGTTTCAATAAATTACAGTTTTCACCCCACAAAAAAGAAGTTTCAAGAAAAATAAGGTAGGGGCTGGGGAGATACCTCAGCAACATAAGCAGGGATCAAATCCCTGGCATAGAGAGAGAAAAAGAGAAAGAGAGAGAGAGAGAGAGAGAGAGAGAGAGAGAGAGAGAGAGAGAGGTCAGAGGAAGAAGGAGGGAGGGAGGAGGGAGGGAAGAAAACAAAAAGTAAGTTACCCACTGATTTCTGGGAATTCCCAAGCAAATTCAAATCTTTGGACCAAATGATGAGTAGTTCATTAGTTTCACTGAGCAGTTTCAGATCCTCTGCTTAAATTATGTAGAGTGATTTTCAGAGAACAAAATATGGAGTAGACCATCCTAGCTGTGGCTTCCTGAAGTGAGGAGGTAGCCCAAGCAGGATTAGCTTCACATAGCGAGGATGCAAAGCTGGTCACAGTTGGTCCCAGACAGATGAGAGAATTTTGGAATCAGTGAGACCAAAATCCAGAGGCATGCAATCTTCTGGATATCATCTGGCACTTTGTTCCTTCAGCAGAACTTGTCCCTAGCAAGAACTTGTCCCTGGAATCTCAGATTCCCCAATAGAGTGACCCCTCATAGTGGTTTCTCCTTCTTCTCTCTCTGTTTCCTTATTCAGTCCTTATTTTCTTAAATAGAAATCAATGAGTAATGGTACATGGAGCTAAGAACCCACAGTCGTGCCACTTAATAATCATAGAAAGCATTTTAAGTAGCTCTCCATCCACTTCAGAATAAAGAATGCATCTCTTAGCCCATAAAGAGTTTTAGATAGCTAGTTTTCTCTATTTCACTGGATTTCCATATGTCTAAAGAAAAGAAAGGCCTCTGAAAGCAGACCATCCACTGCTTCAAGTATTTTGTCACTTACAATAGTGTTGTTTAAAGTGATCATCCGTCTGCTAGAATGGTGTTTTCCAAGAAGACTAACATCAGTGCACTGGGCCCCACAGCACAAACCACTTACCTCTGTGTTTGCATTTTCTCCTCGTAATCAAAGGCAATTCAAAGTCTCTACCTGCCCTTTCTCTGCTCCAACATAATATATTCCAGACAGAGAACCTGGCCTGTGTCACATGCCCTCATAAACACTGGAGGCATAGAAGTGTATCTGACTTGGTTCCTATTTGTACAGAACTTGCTGTATAAAAAAGAAATACTAAAGGGGGCTCTTGCAAAGTATTAGAGAAGATTTCTTTCCTAACTTAGGGACTTTGAGTAAGAAAAACATTTTAAGATGCTGCAGTAGGGTAGAAGAGTAGCAAAAATGCAGCCTGGAAGAGGGACATCCTGGGACTCAGCTGCTGCTGGTGACCAGAGCAGCTGTACTCTGCAGAACTCCAGGGTTTGTGCGTGCCTCCTTCCAGAGTACTCCTACTGGTGTGAGAAGTTAGGAGAAGGTAGGAAAGGAAGACGTGATTGGACAGAGGTCAGAAATTGCATAGTATGCTTGGCATGTCACGCTGTGCCCATGGAACACCCTTGAGGGTTAAAATAACCTGAAATGATGCTGTTGGAATAAGGTGGAGCTGCACATCCTCAAGGAGACCTAGCATCCAGTGTCACAGGCTGCACACACAGGTGAGGACAGTTGCCAGTTAGCGCCTTCCAACTTCTTGTTTGATGACATAGCATTGTTAGCCGGAAGTTACAATGGTGGGAATTTTCACACCATAGAAAATGACAAATACTCTGCATGGGAGTTCTTTTTCTCCCTAGAGAATCTATTTTTGAGAACTCCACAGAACACTACTGGCTCTCAGATGCTCTTCAAAATACTTACTCCCCAAATACTTGCAGGCCTAGAAACAGAGTTCTGATTCAGTCCAATTAAGCTAGCCTAGGTTCATTGTGTTCACCTGGATCTAAACAAAATTTGCTAAGCAAGGAGGCCAGGGATGAGCCTGGCTTTCATATAGCAGCCTGAGGAATTCCAGATAGCCTCTTCACTGTTTCAGTAGGAATCTAGGATTGTGTGTGTATGTGTGGAGAGAAACAGAGAATTTCTTTATAATTGGAGTCCATTCCTTCTGTGGGATTAACGTCTCTAGGGAAAGATTAGTCTTTTGCTGTATAATTGATCACAGACCTCTTTTGGGTAAAAGTCACAAAGAGTCACCTCTTCCCATGTGCCAGACATTGTTGTATATAATTTATTTTTTATTTTCTTTTATTTTATCTTAGGGAAGGATCTACAGGGTGTTCAGGGCCTCTGTACTAGATCAGGTTCATAGCAATCCACCTGTTTAAATCCTCCCAAGAGTTGGGATTACAGGCATGTTCCACCACATCCAATCTCAATTGCCATCTCAGGGTGTCCCAGGGGCAGGGCTGGCACGGAAGGCCAGGTGATCAAACCCCTAGCACCTGCACCTGCTTTCAAGCAGTTTAATTCACTGATCTATTTTGTTGGCCCTTACTGTTGTATATACTTTACATGTATTAACTCTTTTAATCCTCACAAGGCCCATGATAAGTATCATGGTTTGTGACTTCATGTCCCCTTGAAGCCTCATGCAGTCCCAGGATGGGCTTCTAGAGTTTATGTTTGATTCATGGTCCAATGCTGCAATCATGGTTGGATGTAGCCTTCTTACAATGTAAAGGAGGGAAAGAGGTTGGTGTACTGAGACTCCTCCCTTTTGCTCTTGCTGCTTTTGCTGTCTGCTGCTGCTGAGAACTGCTTCTGTGTTCCATGTGCCACTGTGCCTTGGAGCCAGCTGAGTATGGACTGAAACCTCCTCAATCTGTGAGCAAAGTAACCCTTTCCCTCTTTACTTAGGGTGTTGGGTATTTTGTCTCAGCAACAAGGAAAAAAGTAGCTAAAACAATAAATAATGTATATCTGAGAAAGAGTTTGTGACTTGACCAAAACGTAAAGATGAGTAGAACTGATGGGTTGGGACTAAAAGCAGGTTACATTCAAGTTCATGCTCTTTCCTAACATAATAAATGTCTTTAAAATAGAAAAAAATGTTTGTTACTATTATATTAGGAACAGCAACTGCTTTAGTGGAAAAGTCCGTTAGGTTTCTACTGATTGTATGCCATATAACACATCATTCGTCTATGTCATCTTAACCCACACCACCCTCCTAATCAGTAAAGTGTATGAGACATTTGCTGGTGTGATTCTGCAGCCATTTCTTGCTTTTGGTAAGAGTATTCTAAATTGCTTTTAGAGAAGTCATTGTTCTAGCCTCTTGATCCACATCCTTGGGTGAGAGCCAGGTCATTTGGAAGAACCTCACTACTCTTCCCAATTTGCATTCAATCATGGAATGAGCCAATCATACTGTATATCCAACTGACCTCAGGGATTGGATTAGGAATAGGCACAGGATCAGAGCCAATGCAAAGAAAACTATAACCAAGGCCTATATTTAAATTGAATGAAAGGAAGCAGATTCTTTTTTTTTCCCTAGGTTTAAATCTTGGAAGAAGCATGAAAGCCTAGAGCTATTGGCAGCCTTTGTTGCTATGGAAGATAAGACTCAGATTCCATAACTCAAAACAAAAATTTTCTATCCTAAGGATTATGTTATAGAAAGGAAAGGGGATTAAACATTATGTTAATATATACTCTCAATTTTAACTTTGTTTTACTAACAAATATAACCTACAACATATTTCCAACAATTATCTGGGATATCAGGGAAGAAAGGAAAAAGGATTTCAGAACTCAAAAAAAGGAAAAGAGATTTAGAGATGCTGTAAGGGGAGAGGAAGCTCCTCTCCATCCCCACTGTGAGAGTAGTCCTCAAAGAAAACTTCAGAAGCTTGCTAATGGCAATCCCTGAAAAAGATAACAAAGGAGATAATAAGATGTATTGAGATTCAGTAGACAAATGGAAGTTTAGGATAACAGAAGTTCTAAGGGGAGCATTTTATACTACTTGGCTCACATGGCTGTGGAAGTTGAGGAGTTCCATGGTTCATGAACTCTTTACCTACCCCTATGTCTTCAAGAGTTCCTCCTACTTTCTCTCACAGGAGATTGAGTGTTTCTGTTTTAACGTTTAGATCTTCAATCCATTTTGACTTTAACTTAGTGCATGGTGATAGAGCTGGGTCAATTTTTAGTTTTCGGCATGTAGAAAGCCATGTTTTCCAGCACCATTTGTTAAAGAGGCTATCTTTCTCCCAGTGGGCTTGTGTAGCCCCTTTGTCGAAGATAAGATGGCTGAGT
>PVKA01007223.1:0-24761 GCA_004027165.1 Ctenomys sociabilis | reverse complement strand
TAAATCAGGAATTGTGATGCCTCCTGCTTTTTCTTATCTGCAAGCTGGAGAACCAGGAAGGCTCAGAGTGCAGCTCAGGCTGAATTTCAAGCCTGAAAGCTAAACGTTCTGATACCCAAGAGGAGAAGAAAATAATTTGCCTAGTTTGAGGAGATAGAGAAGGAGTGGGCAGACAGAAGGGAAAAGGAGAGGGAAAGGAATAGAGAGAGAGATTGAAAGAAAGATAGTGAGAAATAGACGCAGAAAGAGATTGCTCTGACCCCACCTTCTTAGTCTACCTGGGCTCTGCGCATTGGCTGATCCCCACCACAATGAAGGATGATCATCTTCGTTCACTAATTCAAATATAGATATCTTCCAGAGGCACCACCACAGACATTCAGAATTAATGCTTTACCAGCTACCAGGGCATCCCTTAGTCCAAAAAGCTTAATGTGTAAAACTGAGCACCACAAGAACTATCAAAACATCTGTCCCAGGATATAAGGCACGGAAGAGTTCAAAAAGGATCTGAGTTTTTGCATCAGGAAGTCAAGCAGAGTAGAGGAGTCTGAGCTTCTAAGGTGTGTGGCCTGAGGTTTCATGTATGGATAACACTAATTCCATCCTCTTCCAGTGTGTGGCTTCCAAGAGAAAAAATCCACCATAGAGGAAAGCAAGACTAACATAAGGAAATCACTGTATCACAGCAACCTTTTCTGTGATCTTGGACCTAACCATATCCATACACATGAGATATAGGAGCTAGTATGTTCCTCTTTTGCTAAAGTCCTCTTACTGGGTTTTTATGTCCTCCCATGTTATGACTGACTGGGTTGTCATTGTTATCTTTGTAGTTAGGGAAGGAATTGAGGCTCTGAGAGGCTCTTTCCATTGTTCAGGACCACATGCAAGATGCTGGGCATGGAAGGACCTTCTGCTTTGTCTCATGACAGAGGATTCCTTCATGCAGCCCTCACTGTTGCCTCAGCAAGTGTCTCCTCCCACTGTGGTGGAAATTCCAGGTCAGTGCCTCACTCCACTTCATTCTTCCATTCCCCACTGAATGTTGCAACATTAACTGGGCATCATAAAGGGGAATCTGAGAAACAAGGAAGCAAATGACAGATTTCAGTCCCTCTGGCCTGGCAACCCCCATGTCCATTCTGCTCTCCCCTTCTCTGGGATGGTGACAGTCATCTTTGCATCAATGCAATAAGGTAGCAAAGAAAAGCCACTGAAAGGAGCAAAGGATTGCCCTGCTCTGTGATTACAGTCCTTGCTCAGCCATCTTCATTGCTTTTGGGCCTGTGGTGAAGCAGAAGGGCCAGCTAGGAAAGGCAGCCAGAGGACAGACACTGAGCTCATAACAGCCAGGAAGCAGAAGGAAGGAGAAATACCCCTAGATGAAGGGGCAGGGACAGACTCCAGGGTCACACCCACGAGCACTTCCTTCTGCTGGGCTCCAGCTCCTTCTTTCATCTCCTCCCAGCAGCACCTTCACATGTTGATCTCATCAGGGTTTAATCCACTTGATGAAGTGAGAGGGAGCATGATTTAATCATTTTCCCTAAATCCCACTGAGGGCAGCCACACCTTGACCACATGTGCTTTCAGGAGCATCTTGAATCCAAGTGGTAACTGGACCAACGCTGCAGCCAAACATAGCTTGGCCTTCTGGTGCCTCTCACTGCCCTGGAAGAGCTCCACACATTTTTTTTCTCTGCCTATCTTCATTGCCACTCTTTCTTGTCCCTGAATGATAATTTCTGTGTCTCTTCTATAGCCAGGCTAGTTTTCTGGCCCTCTCCCACTGGCCTGAGTAGGCCTGATCTGTCTTTTATGCAACTCTCTGCTCTACTTCTGTTCTTAGAGAACTGATTTCCTGCTGGAGGGTGTGGACTATGTCCTGGCCCCCTGTACCCAGCAGAATGCAGGCTCTAAAAACATTCAAGAAAAATGTGTTCCAGCACACTATTCATCTAACTAAATATCCTTTCAGACACTTATAAGCCAGTCTTTCTCTGCATTATTAAGTCAGGCCTGTCTGAGTCTTAAAGCTTAATTTAGAAGTCATGACACAGCATGATTAGAGAAACGTTCCTCACTTCTCACCTGTGTCTTTCAGCTCGGCCTTACCCATCTAGTACAGCTCTCATTAAGGTGAGGAGATGCTGGTGGGAGACTCCTACAACTCAGAGCTAGTTCTTTTCACTTGAACCATCACTGTGTGTTCCATGCCCTTCAACACCCAGCTTCTCTGTCTGTTGGTTCTCTGGACATGTGCCTGAGTTGCCTCAGAAGTTCATGCTCCTCTGGCTTGTGATACTCCTTTTTCCCCACAGTGCATCTCATGGTGCAGGATCTCAGATGTGCTTCAGAAATCTAATCAATCTACCTGGGTGTCAGGTTGGCCCCTAACACTGCAGCAACTCCAATGCCTTGCTTACTTAATTTTCAACACTGTTTTCTAAACTCTGAAAATCAATTCTGTTTTAAAACTAAAGAATAACTATTTGATTTGGAATTAGAGGAGATCCTTTCTCCTCAGTTGCCATCTACTGTGTCATTTCATACGTTGGAATATTTCAACTCAAATCGCCACTTACTGAACCCGCCCATTGGGAGGTGCCTTTGTTCCTGCTCCTCTGCATCACCAGCTTGCAAAATCTTGGTTTGTTCATCCATCCAGGTCAGGTGTGGGCCACCAGGGGATCTTCCTGCTCCATTCCAGCCATTGTGAACAGAACTGAGTGTGTTCTCATTCCATTCTTACAGAATACCCACTAAATAGATGCTCTTATCTTACCTTGCACATGAAGAAGCCTGTGAATGAGCAGCATTGTTGCAGAACTTCTAAATATTTTCATTTATTTTAGCTGATATGTGGAAAAACAAAAGTTGTCCATCCTTTGAGGTAATGTGATGCTTCAGTTTGCACATGCATTATGTAATGTTTGAAGCAAGCTAGCTACATTTATTTTATTAAATATTTATCCCTTCTTTACTGCATTAAGTACTCAAGCTCCCTTCTTCAGTGTTTTGAGATATATGATAACAGCAAGCAATAGGACATGTGAACTTCTTACATACTCTACGTGCTACTTAGTTGATCGGCTTCTCTTCACCCTTCTCTTCCCTTACGCTTTCAAGTCTCAGATAAGCCTTTTTTTTTTTAAAAGGTTCTACATGTGCCACTACATAGATGAGACTTCTAGTGATCTGCCTGTGTTCGGCCTTCAAAACAGCTGGGATTACAGGCACGTGCCACCACGTCAAGTTTCAATGGCTATCTCAGCATGCTCTGGAGGCGAGGCTGGCACCACATGCCAGAAATCAAACCCCAGCTACTGTATCCCCTCAGCAGGGACTTCAATCTGCCAGGTAAACATTTGACTCTCTGTTTCTATGTGAATTTTTAATAGTCCACCCAAGAGGGAGATTGCTTTAGTTAATTTTCTCTCATTGCTAAGACAAAATACCTGAAGCCAAAACTTCAGGAAGCAGAGGTTTACTGAGTGTACAGTTTATGGAAATTTCAGCCCATACTTAGTAGGCCCCAAGGCAAAGTGGCACATGGCAGAGGGCAACAGTTCATGGTGGTAGAGAACAGCAAAAGGAAAAGAGTGGCGCATCAGCAAGCAGACCTCGTTCTCTCCTTTGAATTGTATCCAGAGCACCCACTGTAGGGTGGGTGTAGCGCTCACACTCACAGTCCCAGCACTAAACCATGAGCTAATCAGAAACCCTAGAAGCCTGTGCATGACTGCGTGAGACTTTGGGGGAACAATTAGACACAAGCTATAACACTCCAACCTTGGACCTCAAATACTCACACACATCCCTTTATGCAAAAAGGATTTTAGTCCATCGTTAAGAGTTGCCAAAGTCCTAGTAGTTTTAGCATTGCTGAAAAGTCCATGTTCCCACTCTCCTTTGAGATGTAAGGCAAACTTTGCTGTGAGCCCCTGTATGAATGAGAAAAACGTTAAAACACCTCCAACATCCAAAGACACAAGATAAACGTCACCATTTCAAAAGGTACAAACAGCAGGATGCAAAGCATGGGGACTAAAGTAAGTCCAAAATCCAGCATAGCAAACATTAAGTCCTGTATTTCCACGTACAGCATCCACAGCAACCTGTGGCACATTGGGAGCCGCATGTGGCTCCACCTCAGTGGCACTTCTGGTGGTTTAAGCACCTATAACTTCTCTCTTCAGCCCAATTTGCTCCTTATTTGCACTTTCCTTCGGTGATCCACATTCCTGACTTTTTCACACTTCTAAGGTCTCCACTGTACCTTTCACTTCTCACTCACACACTGTCCTCTGAAGCACAATGCCTGCTATCTCAGGTCTTCTGAAATCTAGATTGAAGCCTTCTTAAACTTAGAACTCTTGCATTCTTCATGCACCTAAAACTGGCATTACATGGGTGCTGCCAAGGTCTACTACCACCTGAAGGGGTTGAGTGCCTGGATCACTGAGCACCTTGAATCCAGTTCGGAGAAATGAAATCCCTATGCTGCCACCATTCTGGAAGCTAGTGTGGCTACTGCATTCTGGAACATGTGCTCTGTGGCTTTCTCCTAGAAACAAATTCTTTTACTTTTATAATTTTGAGACTGCCAAAGGTAAAGACTGGCTGCTTCTGTGGATGCCTTTAGATCATTTTTATGTTGTCCTGTTTCTTCTCAGGAATTAAGATGTCTCTAGCTCTATTTTTGCAGTCAACAGCTTTGCTGGACCTTCCTTTATGGAAAAACTCATAATATTTTAAATTATCCTACTGGGTTCATTGCTCTTGATTCTCAACATAGAGCCCCAACAATAGCCAGGCCACAGCCTCAACATTCAACTGCCTTGAATTTCTTCTGCCAGATAAATCAGTGTTTGCACTCATAATCTTAACCTCAAGCAAAGTCTCTGGATAGGAACAAAATGTGGACAAACTTTTTGCCAAGTCATAACACACATTCTGTGAAGTTCCTTAGCCACAAGCCCAGCCTTTACAAGCAGAATTCCCAGCCTTCTGGTATTCTGTGCTCTAACCAGAATTTCTCATACAGAACTGCCTAAGGCATTCCAGCTCTCCTCAAAGTGGCTACATCTCCAAACCCTTTCAAACTCTTCCCACAGCCATTCCCAAAATCTCTTGAACCATCGGGTCAGATATAGTCACTGCAAAACATCAAATTCTGTCTTAGTTACTTTTCTGTCATTATTGAGACAATATTTCTGATGCGGAAACTTGAGGAAGGAAAGGTTTAATTGGCTCACAGTTTGTGGAGGTTTCAGTTCATACTTGGCTGGCCCCAAGGCAAAGTGGCACATAGCAGAGGGCAGCAGTTCATAGTGGGGGAAAGCAGCAAAACCAGCAAGCACAGAAGGAAACAGCAGCAACAAGCTAGCTTTCTATGAAGGATAGGTATGGCACTCACACCCATAATTGGCCATCATTGTCCGTGAGTTAATCAAAAACTGTAGAAACCACCCCTTGACTTCACGAGGCTTTGCAGGGCACATCTAGACATGAACCATAACAAAGATCAATAAGCACCTCTCTTTCTCTCCTTGGTTTATTACATTTAACCTAATAACCTTCAATCCAACCTATGTTATCACAAGTGGCAGGATTCTGTTTTTTAATAGATGAGCAGTGTCCCATCTATGAATAAATAAAATGTGTATGTACCACATTTTATTTACTCATTCATCAGTTTATGGACAGAAAAGTGTTTCCATTTCTTTAATATATAGTAAGGATTCTGTTGTAATAAGGACAGTATGCCATATGTCTTGTCAGCATACTGATTTCATTTCCTTTCAGTATATACCCAGGAAAGGGCTGATGGATCATATGGTACTCTATTTTTAACCTTTTTGAGAAATCTCTGTACTTCTTTCCTTAACAGCTATAATTTACATTCCCATCAACAGCATGGAATTCTCCCTCTTCTCCACAGTTGATATAATTTTCACTGTGCTATTCTGTTTGTAAATTTCACAACCAGAGCTTAAAGCCAGCTGTGCCCAATCCTACCTTTTAATTATTACCACTAACTAACAGAGAGTACCTCATGTGCTACAACATCCATCTTCAGTCATTATTTTTAAAAAGTATATTTCAATAAAATCTTTGGAAACTAGAAAAAAATCACAAGTCCTTGATTGTTCATTCTTTGAAAAAATCCATGTCTGGCCTCTGTCTACCTCTTGACCATACCTCCTGCCCTCTTCCTCTGGCCTGCTTGCTGTACTGTCTGTCTTCCCTTCTCATGACAGCTTATTCCTGTTTCTAGCCCTGTGAATGAACTGCTCTCCTTGACAGAAAAGGTCCAGCTTCTTGTGACAACTGCCTCTTTTTTTGTCTTCATCAAGTCTCAATGTTGCCTTCTCCCATAAAGAGAACTCAGTTGATGAAACACGAGGCCCTTAAGTTGCTCTGTTTCTGTTTCAGCTTATGTTCTTAAATTGTAATACATGCACATTCAAGAAATGCCCCAAGTATATGTGGGGCGAATGTTGTGCTCCTACTCATCCTCCAGCCACCCAGATATCCACAAAGCCTATTATTTGTCCCGATTTCACAGTGTCTCCCAATGTGGTCTATGCAGAGAAAGACACATATATCCTTTTCTATCTTTCCTTTAAGTGTCAGAATTCTAAATATATTTTCTTCAGGTTCCTTTTCTCATCCAACAGGACATTTTAGAGGTAATTTCTGTTATCTACTTGTCTCTTATCCATCTATCAATATCTATCTTTATACTTCAACAAAATAAAAAAAATAAAAATATTTAATTAAAAAAATATCTATCTTTGTCAAATTTCCAGTCACTAGGACACAATATCCAATACCTAGAATTTAAATGAGAAAAAGTTCATTTGGCACTTGGTTTCAGGAGATTCTGTTCTTTATACATGATGCGTTGTCTCTAAGGCAAGGATATCATGACAAAAGGGCACAGCAACAAAAATATGCTCTAACAATGATGGTCAGGAAGTAGAGCAGGAGAACAGTGTCAGAGAGAAAGCAGCCAAGGACCAGCTGTAGTACCTGTGGTCTCCACGACCACTTTCCAGACATGTGCTCCACTATCCCTGAGGAAGCTCACAAACGAACCAAGATGACACAGGTAAAGTGAACTGTCACACTATCAATTTGTCTTAGTCTTTTCAGTGGCTGTAAAGAGGTCTAGTACAGGGGCACATCGCTATACTTTCCATTAACGCACATTTGCATTATCTTCACTATTTGAGTGATATAAGCGAACATCCTTCTACAACCCCCTGGAGCTCTGTGTGCGTGCTAACACACTTCTGGGGTAAATTACCAAGGAGCCAAGCTGCTGGAGCAAAGTGAATGTGCACTTTAAATTTCCATAGCTGTTGCCCAATTGCCCTCAACAGAGGTTCCTGTTTCTCCTTCCACCAGCCTCACTTTATTTTAATCCTCTGCAGAGCAATTACCACATTTTAGAATCGTTTGTTAGTTGCTTATCTTCCCCCAGGGTGGAAACCATTTATTGCTGCTAGACTCCCACAGCATAGATTATTGTTTGGTAAGCTCCCAATAAGTGGATTTGGAATAAATGAATAAACAACCAAAAAGCACAGTGAAATGAACGAGAGGCTTGGAGTCCAAATGGACCCACTCTGGGTTATCAGAACTGTGTGGCCTGGGGCAACTTACTTAACCACTCGAAGCCCTTTTTCTCTTCTGCTAAGCCAAGAAAATAATAATACCTACTTTGAAGACTAACTCTCAGAACCCAGTAGAATCACAGATGTGTCAAGAGCTTTATAACGTGACAGTCGCAAACAGTTACTAATACTCAAACTGATGAGAAACTATTGTCAGCTAAGAGGCAAATGCGAAAACAACACACCACTTAAAATCAGTGATGGCACATTTGGACCCTATAAACTTCCAATTAAGGCTTCAAAGACCACAAAGATAAGTTGGCAAGGCTTTCGCCAGCTAGTACTTACCAAAGAGAAGGGTAGTTTGCCAGCCAGTGTTCCCAATAGGGGAGCAGATGTCTGGGCTTTGGGAGTGAGATCTATCAAAGAAATTAGGACTCTTCACCCTGCCATTTCACCAATGACCAGGGTTGGTGTTTGAGTAGATTTATATAAAAAAAAGGTCCAGTTATAAAGACTACTGATCCCTGGGATGTGGTGGGGCAGGCGTGTGAGACTTAGTGCTTGCAACGGTCAGAGAGAAGTCTTTTCTTTCTGGAGTTCATGGTTTTTCAGAAAAGTAGAATAACCCTAGAGCAAATAAATAATCAAACAGTTCCTATGGGAACTAGCCAAAACCAATTGTAATTAGGGCTTGCTGACCTTCGTAGGAAACATCTGATAGAAAACTGCATGCTGAAAATTAGAATGTCTTACTGGGGAGAAGGGCTGGCTTGTTTCCAGAAATCACCAAGCATACTGCCACCCTGCTGTCTCTGTTCTTAATACTGATTGATGACTGCATAGCTGCCCAAATTGAGATGCCCTGCTCAGGCCCTGGCATGACAGAACAGGCTCAGGAACTGCCCTCCAGCCCACCAGGCAAGAACTGGTAATTGACAGAGAACTCATTACAGGAGTTGAGGGCTCAGGGCAACAGGGACTGTCACAGCCTTAGGCCCAGAAGTCAAATCACTAGGAGTAGACAGCCTGAGTAGAGACTGTCACACATGCAGAAGAGAGTGAAATGTTAAAATTTTCTCCAAATTAAAAGTCAGAGAGCATTGGTGTTAAAACCCAGCTCTGACACTCTCCGTGTGACTTTGGCTGTGTGATTGACACCACCTTCAGAACAGAGAGGAGAACAACTATCTTTAGAAAAGTAAAAGTCAAGGGTATGACTATGACACTGCTGATCAGTGGAATAACAACTGGCTGCTACTTCTCAGTTCCAGGATATCAGTGACCATTCTAAGAATGTTAAAAATCTATTAAATAATGGAATTCTCACAATAAGATCTATGCTATTTGTTCTTTCCATTTTGTACACGAGGAAACTGAGGAATGGAGATTGGAAGACATTGCCCAAGTTTATAGAGCTAGAAGCCAGAAAGTCTGAATCAGGAACTGAGCAAGAACTCTGGTTCTAGAACTAGACCTATAAACAAAGGACAGGAAATATTAAAAAAAAAAAAAAAAAAAAAGGAAAATGCTTGCATCAGCCCTTTCAGAAAGGCAGTATGCTTTATTCAAAATTTCCTTATTTCTCATCCCTACTACTATAGCCAGCTGTAACATTCTATACTATCTTTAATCTACAAAGCAAATACCCAGCATTTGCCTGGCTAGAGAGAAATGAGTTTTTCCAACTTCTCCATAGGGCAATCAAAATCTCAAAATTCCTATGAATGATCAAGATCCCGAACTTCACCTGCTAGCACCGGCCTGACTGGAATGATGGTGTTGCTGCGCTGTGTCTATTGAGTGCCTGTTGTGAGCGGCAGCCATGCTGTCAGATTCTGTAACCACTCTTATGGTAAATCTGAGTAACCTTATGTGCACATGAGCCAACTCCTTTAAGGAGCTAAAGGGACTACTTGCCCAAGGCCACACCTATGGGAAGATCTATAGTCAACCTCATGGCATCAGAGTCTCCATCCTCTGTGTCCCTGGATCTGCCACAGCATGCCTCATCTCACTCAAGGCTCTGCTCAGATGTGGTCTCTTCTGGTCCTGGTGCCTCCTTTCCCCCAGCTCTGGGCCATGTCCTCTGCATAACGACAGGGTTAGGCCCTCATTCCTCATTTTATTACACCACCTTTTATTTTTTTTTAAAGGGCAGGGTGTATAAGGTGTATAGCATCTCATTGCGTATATTGGACTCACAGTGACTCTCCTGTTTACAGCCTCCCAAGTGCTGGGATTACAGGCAAAAGCCACCAAGCCCAGTCTCTATCGCTGTCTCAGCCTGTCTCAAGGGTGAGGCCAGCAAGGCAGGCCTGGGGATCAAACTTCCAGGAGCCCCTGCATCTGCCTAAGCAGGCACTTTAATCTGCTGAGCTATTTGGCTGGCGCACATCACACTATTGTGATTTTATTAGTTGGACCCCTTTACTCTCCTCCTGGCAGAGCTTGTTGAGGATATTGGGAAAGGTATATAGGTGGTGTATCCAAATTTATAATTCGGAAAACCTAGTACTATTATGGGCTACTGGACTATTTGGGAATATTTTGCTGAAATCACACACCTATAATATTTAATTGACAAAACTAAACAAAAAAGGGGGTACAAATGAATGACCATTTTGTATCTGTATATTCAAAATAGTTAAGATAGATATACAGCTACATTCTCTTAATTCAATGAATAGAGGGATATGTTCTAATAGTGTTGTAAATAGAATATCATGTCTGCATCTTGTACAACAATTAATCACTAAGAAAATAATATGCAATGTATTATTAAAACTGTCCTACTAATTTGATTTGAAACTATCTCATCGCTATTTGTTTCTCAATAAAATTACAGAAAAAAATAAAAAAGAAAAAGAAAAGGAAGGAATGACTAGGATGAGGGAGAGGAAAAAAGAACAAAAAAAGGAAAGGGAAAAGATATGCACACACATAGGATAGCTTGGATAATAGTACTGATGAATTCAGTTGGTCTCTTGAAAGGTGAAGTTAATGCTTAATGTTTTTTCACTTTTAATTTTTTGACTAATTTTGCATGCTTATATCAGATAATCTGAACAACTAATTTGAAGACAATAGTATGCAATACTAACAATTGCTGAATTTCCATCATTGTCTTTAGTGAAAATCTGTATCATTTCTCATGTGTTTTTTATTCCCTCTAAAAAATAAAAAAAAATTGGGATCAAGAAAAAAAATTTATACTACTATAACTTGATGCAGAATTATCTCACTCTCCTGTAATTTGAAATAAAAAGGGATCTGGGGAATGTCTCTGGATTTTGGCTTCATAAAAACCTCAGATTCCTTGAGTCCCTTTGGAAATATAGGCTGTTCTTCAAAGAAGAGAGGACTGGGTCTGGCGGGGTCCCAAGAGTGTAGTGGAAGTGCTCACTCATGCAGAGGGTCTGGGCTGGCTCCAGAGGGGTCATTGGTAGGATTCTCACCTTGACTAACTATACATGGTGATACTGTGAACTAAGCAACTGCACTGAAGATAGCAATGTGTAATAGTAGGGTCAATGTGTAATGTGTAATGCTTGGAATGCCTGTCATTCTGGTTTTCTAAATATATACTGCTTGTCATGACATACCAATTACTGCCATACTGTCTCTCAAGTGAATGTTTGTTTAGAAAAAAAGGAGTTAATAAATCAAGAGGCAAGGAAAATATGTGACAGGATTGTTCTGCTACAATGCTATATATGGTTAGATTTCTAAACTTTTGTGTAAAAATATGTCATTGTTAATTACTATTTTTAAACTATTTTTTATTTTTTTAAATTTTTTTCTTCATATTCTGTAGAGACTTAAAGTTTAACATTTTAATACTTGATGGAAAAATACCTGTTCCATGTTATGCCTAAGATGTTTGATATTCAGTCAGATAATGACATTGAGCTCAACTGCCTATGTTGTAGGTAAAAACAATAAGCTTCTCCTCTGGAGAGTAAACAACCTATGTTTTCAGACCAAAACTAGAAGGGCTTCAAGGACAGCCAACATTTTGGCCCTAGCCTTTCAAGGTCAATAAAGACTCAGGACGTAGGAGAATATGTACTGCAAGATCCTGTAACTCAATTGTGTCCCAAATTTTCTGATCAAGGAGATTATGGGGCCACAGAGAAAAATGATTGATGATGTAGAGTGTGTATAAGAGTCATTTGAAGAGAAAACATTCTCTCAGGCTTTCACAGACAGCGAAATGGTCAAGCAATGGCCATGACTCATCCACATGGCTGACACTGACAAAGGATCTACAAACTCTGGTACAGGGTTTCAGGATAAATCCTGAGGGGATTTGATTGACCTTATCAGATACAAAAGTTACATTTCTTGTTGTATAGGTTTTGCTTTATTTTGGTCTTAACCATCTAGCAGAAAAGTATAAAAAGTAAAGCCAAATTAATATGCTGTGCTCTAAAGGGCTCAAGTCAAAAACTTCTGACATGGCCAGAAGTGGGTACAGAAAAACCACTACTGTTATGAACTACTGGACTATATTGGAATATTTTGTTGGATTCATGCACCTACAATATTTAAATGACAATAGAATACTGTACTCTGACAAAACTAAACAAAAATGGGGATACAAATGAAGGACCATTTTGTGTCTGAATGTTCAAAATAGTTAGGATAGATACACAGCTACATTCTCTTCATTCATTGAATAAAAAGATTTGTTCTAATAGTGTTTGTGGATAGGATATCATGTCTGTATCTTGTACGATGAATAACCACTAAGACAATATACATTGTATTAATTATTGAAACTGTCCTATTAATCGGTTTTAAAACTGTCTCTTTGATATTTGTTTCTCAATAAATTTAATTTAAAAACAGAGGAATTGGAGAAGACAAGGGAGAAAGAAGGAGAAGTAGGAGGCAAGAAAATGGGAAGAGAGAAGCAGTGTCCTTTCTCTCTTTAATTCCAAAACATCCCAGCTTTTCTGATAGGCCCAAGTTGTGTCAATCACTGCTGTCAATGATGAGTCGCTGAATCCAGTGGCCTAGGCTTATGGTGCTGCACGAATCACTGCATAGCTTTGACCAAACTGAATCACACTTTGATAAGATGGAAAGGGCAGAGGACTACAGGGAAGAACCAAAGATCCTCTCTGTGGTTTCACTCATGGCAGGTTAGCATGAGCTTCCTGAGAACCAAACCCAGCCACTGTCTGATTTGTAAGTCAATTTTTATTGGAACAGAGCTATACTCATTCCTTTAGAATGGACTGTGACCCTTCTTTGGCACTACAAGGTTCAAGTTCCATTTGACTCCATAGTGAATATTTACTGTGGGACCCTTGGCAGAGAAAGCTGGCCACTTCTACACTCCAGAGGACCTGAAATACCTGCTGCTTGGTTGGCTTTTTGAATCCAGTCCTTCCCTGTGTACATCTTTGTTATTCTTCTCTTCCTTAGACTCTGAGCTAGCCAGTGACCTTCTGACAAGTCTTGCTTTCGGGTATGATTAAGCAAACCAGAGTTTATTTTTATTGTAAAAAAAAAATCCAAATATCTTCAGCATACAGAATGCCCTCCTACAGCACCCTGAAGCAACCCCTCTATGTGTCCCACAGCAACTTCCCAAATAGTCTCCCCAGCACTGGACTGCAATGAGGAACTGAAAATAGGCATCTTTCAAACTAACCCTAAGGCCTGGCTTCCCAGAGTGAAATATAGGAATAGCTTCACGTTAACATTCTTGAGGCCAAATATTTCAAAACACAGTCAGCCCTGAGCCCATAACTGCTTGAAATTCTTGACTCTCCCCCACATTCTCTTTCTCCTCTTTCCTGACACCAGCCTGTTTCCAGCTGTGGGGTCAAAATTATTCGTGGCTGCCTCTTCATCACATTTCCCTGGAATACTTCATTGCTTGAAAGTCTCAGTTTAAATAGTTATGATTTCCCAGGAATCTCTTGTGTCTCTTAGAGAAGTGCTGGTACTTGGGCCCCTCCAGAGAACCTGCACACTCCCCAAATTCTGGGGCTCCCAGCAACCAGCAATAGTCTGTACATTCACACAGAAAATGGGGGTGGGTGGGTGGAAGGGGGGAGTACCTGATATTCCAGTGTACATGACTTGTCCTAGATTCATGGTTCTGGGCAGCCTGGTGGCCCTGATGGGAAGCCAGGACTCCCCAGACAGTGCTCCTACAAAGGCCAGTCACCTGTGGGCAGAGCACAGATCTGAGGGCACAGTGGCTGCTGAGCTCATTCATTTCCAGGGATGATTTGGGCTTTTCATGTGACCTAGGCTATGAGGAGGGTGATGGTGAAGTATGGCGGGAAGGCACTGCTGCAGACTGGTGATGGGACAGTAAGAAGAAGCCCTCACAAAAGCCAGGCTGGGAGCAGGCAGGGCACAGGGAGGACTGCCTTGGAAGCTGTCACTGCCAGCACTGACATGCTGCAGAGCACTTGCTAGGTGGCAGATGGAGTTCCCAGAGCTTTGCATATATCAACCAATACAATCCATGCTTCTTTCAAGGTCATGTACTGAGCTGAATAAGTCGGGAGCTAGGATGGCACCCAGTTCCAGAGGTCCATATAAGACGTCTTTGCATCCACTCTTCCTTCCTGCAGAAAATCAAAGAGGATGTGTGGGCCTCCTCACTGACAGGAGATTAAGGACTCAGTGAGGTTATACGAGTAGCCTATGGTCACAGAACTATCGAGCACTCAAGACAAGATCCGTGTTCATGATCAAGCTGAAAGACCCAAGGCTTCTCTTTCTATGATGCTAATGGGGAAAAAATGCATGGAAGTTGCGCTGAAGCAAAGCAAGACTACAATAAACTTCATCCTGAGATTCAGTAAACTCAGAGTTCACTTCTTCAAATTGTGTTCCCTGCATGGTCAGGTCACAGCCTACTGCTAGGCAGGACTTTGTGGCAGGGAGCCAGGGACCCCACCTTCCAGAGCAGCAATGGGTGGGGAAAAGCTCGGGTTTCTCCCTCTGCTCCCATAATTCACCTGTGACTGATACAGGGCAATGAAACTCCCAACATGCTAGATACCCGGTAGAAGTTCGTGTTCTCCAAAGTCAAAGAATTAATTTTAGGAACAATGCAGGTTAACAGCAAAATATATTTATTGAGGGAAATAAAGCTTCTGTCTGAGAAAGGAAATCCAAGTGGATTGCCAATTAACCTGCCTTTACTAGGATTTTCATAGAACAAATCCATAATGTGAGGCCGGTTTCTCATAAGGTGAGAAACATGGAAAATCACAAGGTGGCATGAGGTAGGACAGCACTGTGGTCAGCCAATAAGATTGCGAGTATAATTGCTCAGGTAAAATTGATTAAATAGGAATCACATAGGGAAGCAAGTAAGTAGTGGGCAGGCATGAATTCAGAGCACAGGCTTTTCCTGTAGGGAGCTCCTTAAGTGGCCTCTTCAAGGTGATGAAACCCTATTTAGAATACCAATCCCTGATGTTTATCCTAGGGAGATATGTGGGTACAGATGTTTTTCTTTTGTCTTGAGGCCTGCCCCTCAGAGGAGGTGCCTCTCTCCCTTAGAGTTGAAAGGTATCTCTTCTCCCACAGTGGTTCCTTGCAGTGCCTAACCCTATCTAACCACCTATACTGTTTCCAGCTAAAGCAGCTGCATTCAATATGACTGCTGCCTCTTAGATAGAACTTTCAAGACCAGTAGATGGATTGTGCATCTGTAAATATCCCTTGAAGCTAATACCCCAGCTGGGAGTATAATCTTTAGGATATTGCTTTAATATTGTCCCACCGTGTTGGAGAAATAGAACACCCAGAACCAGCATAACAACAGCTCCCCTGTCCAGAAAAGGCAGGAAGATACTTTTAAAAGAAAGAATGAGTAAATGAGTGGACAAGAAAGTCATGAAGCTGTGCATGTCCTGCATACCAGCTCCCAAGCAGAACTGTCCTTTCTCACAGGTGCCCTAAGATGTACCAAGGTGGTGCAACTTGCGGTCCTGTGGTACTGGGTCGGGGCTCTTAGGAGCAAAGATATCTTCCCATTAATTTGTTATATTAGACCCTTTGATGATTAAATGCATTGCAATCTATTTATAGTGTAAACACTCCACAGATTCTCTAAATGCACAGCCCTCCTCCAGCACACACACAGATGTCTAGGAGGATCTGACAGCATTTTCCTACAGAGGCCAGTAAATATAGCAGGCAGGCTCTGGGAAACAGGGCTGCAGGTGTGGATCCTGCTTTCTCAGAGTTTGTAATCTGGTGGATTTGTAGGCTGCTTTGACATACCCAGTCACCCAACACACTCTAACTTAAACCCCTTAATAAACTAGAGACTGGGAACCCAGAGAAGAAAGACACGATCTCTCCTTTATTAAACTGTACAGAGACAAAATAAGGCGACAATTTTAATAGAGTGCTGAAAAAGAGAAAATTGCAGGATGTCATGGGAACTCCAAGATAGGAGAGGAGTAAGAGACAGTCAGAGGAGGCTGGAGACATATTGCCAAGGACTATTAGGAATTAAAACACTTATAGGTTAACAATGTATCTCAAGGCACAGAGGTGCCAAGGAAACTGAGTCCACCCTTCCATGTATCTACCAACCAAGTGTTCACCGACCAAAAAAATCTAGGCATTGAGTATTTACCCAGAAGCCATTCACTGGCCCAAGATAAGACCCCTGGGCCTTCTTGACTACTAGCCCTTTCCAATCTGCTACTTGGCCCCTGATGCTGTCTTGCTGCATGGTCTTGCCACTTTCAGCCAGCTGCCAGAAAGCTGCTACGGTGAGCTGGTGGGAGGGCTAATCTTGACACAGCTTTCCAGTTCACAAGTCTGTCAGTGGTTTCCAAATCCCTTGGGGCACCTGACTCAAGGATGTGCTGGTGGGCACTGCCAGCCTCATCCTGGGGCCCACCTGCTCCCCCGCTAACTCCTAGGCCTGCCTCACTCTCCGGGGAGTGCTGATACTCCTCACTCCAGATTCCGCACAGGTCTTGATCTCTGCTCCAGACCTGCTGTCTACTCTGTCTCATCCATAGTAAACATCTCTAGATAACCTGCAAGAATCTGTTGGGGTCCCTAGGAGCTATAAGGACAACATTTCCTTGCCATCAAGCCCCTTCCACTCATTAGACACTCCCCTCACTGCTTGAGCATGACTGTCAGGGGACATAGCCTGACAGGGAGTCCATTTGTCTCTCTTGGGAATCGACTTTCTGCCTCTGGAGATACATGTAGCAATTCCATACTACATATTTCCCCATACTTCTTTTTACCTTTTTATTTAAATTTTTTATATTATCAAGTATGATCAAATGAACATAACATAACATTTACCCTTATAATCACCTTAAAGTCTGGTTCATTGGCTTTAGCTGCTGCATTACTCTGCTTTTCCACTGATGCAACAAAATGCTAGACACTCAGAACCTGAAGAAGTGGGTTATCTTTGTTTATGGTTTTATTCTATGGTCAGCTTGTTCTAAGGCATAAACACTTTGCCAAGCACTTTGTTAATTCCCTGTTGATAGCATAGGTGGTTCTCATACTGGTAGCCTCCATGGCCCAGACTCCTGGCTCATCCCTTCATTGTCCTTCTGTGGTCTCTAGATAGTGAGGGATTCTTCTGGATCTGTGTAATGTGTCCTTGCCAGTCCCTTGAAACTGAAAGAAATAAACCACTCAGTCCCAATCATTGGGTGCAGTGGTGTCTTCAGAAAGTTGTAGCTTAGCACTCACTCACCCCCATTTGTCCATTTCAGCAATACTAAGTGAGCATCTATTACAGACTAAAAACTGTGTAAACTGTCAAGAGAACATGATGGGAAAAGAAGGGGCAGAACAAAATAAAGTACCCATCACCATACGGAATACCCTAGTTCTCAACACCTCTCTACTGGGTCGGCAAGAGAGCTCAGTGATCGAAAGCACCTGCCTCAGCAAGCTTAGGCAAAGCACAGGGACTGCACTTTGATCCCCAGCAACATGCTGCATCATCCCCACCCTCAGGATGGGCTCAGCTGGGCCAAAAAAAAAAGACAAGAAAAAGAAATCAACACCTCTACAGAAACAAAACACAAGCCACACAAGTAATTTTTAATTTTCTAGGGGCTGCATTTAAAAAGTTATCAAAGATCAAATTGAAATTCATTTTAATAATAGCTCTCATTTAATGTGCCAGCACATGATCATTACAATAGGTAATTTCTGCAACAACTATCCATGTTGCAACTTTTTATTCTGCCAGCAGCTAGTCTTCAAGTTTCCATGGATGTTTGATACTTGCTTCCATGTTTCAGATTCTCACTAATATCAGTAGGTTGTGGTTACCATACTGCACAGTATAAATTTAAGTAGGAAAACACATGGGAATTAGCGGTGTTGTTAGCTGTGGCATCTTGTGAGAAGAAATTATTAAGCAGTTAATGAAGCAGTGCTGAATGTGGAAGCTACAAAAGCAAGCCATCCTCTCACAAATTGGTTGAGCACATGGAAATGAACTTGCCTCTCTCTGTATCACTGTCCTTATCAGTGAAGTAAATGAGACTTGTGAGATCAGCTATCAGGAGAAATGAAAAAGTTTCTAGGAATTTCTCCATTATTTTTAATATCCAGAGATAGCATAGAGGAAAGTGTGTGTGTGTGTGTGTGTGTGTGTGTGTGTGTGTGTGTGTGTGTGTGTGTGTGTGTTACATTTCTCATTGCTAGGACAAAGCACCCAACACCTGAAATTAGAGGAGAGAAGGTTTATTTAGCTTCCAGTTCATAGTTGGCTGACTCTGAAGCTGGAGGCATGGCAGAGGGGCACTTCAGAGGAGGAACCATTCATGGAAAGTAGGAAGCAGCAATAGAGTGAGAAGCAAGCTGCAAGCAGCAATTGGTGATTTTCTTCCATCCCTGACACCTTAGCCAGGCTGTGCACCTGCGTTGGTGAGCAGCTCTCACACACAGCAAGGAGCAGCCTTGATCCTTGCATCATCCATGCATTACATCCTTGATCCCAGCAGCACAGACCCTAGGCCCAGCCACCTCCCACATATGTTGCATGACGCTCAGGGGAGTGAGCTACAGCAGGCCATGATGGTGTGCTCCTGCATAGCAAAGACAGATCAATAAGCAGATGATGGAAAGCTGCTGTGGGGGAAAATATTTGGGAAGAAATGTCAGCTTGAGGTGTCATTTCACAGTTAACATCATATGCTGAACTCCAAATCAATTAAAAAGTAAACTATGAAGGGGCCAAGGAGATGGCTCAGTGAACTAAATGCTTCCCTGGAAAGCACAAGGGCCTGAGTCCAATCCCCAATCTCATAGTAAACTATGAGAATTAAAAAATGAAAATGTATGTCACACTATATTTTTCTCTTACAAAGTGTCTTGAACAAAGAGAACTTTTGAAACTTTAAAAATTTTGAAGGATTCTCAAATGAAATAATCAAAGGGTATGATCATGAAAAAACTACTTTGTAAAAGTACTGAAGTATGGTAACAGAAAAAAAAGCATCAATGGAAGAGTTGGCCTTTAGACTCAGGTCTTCAGGAACTAAATTTATGTATTCTGTCCCTCGCCCATACAAGCTAATAAGAACAGTATGTTGAGATCATAAGGTATAAATGAACTAAAACAAAAATGGCTATGCTTTAGAAATGTTCAAACTGGTTCCAAATCCACTAAAGCAAAGAAGTGCCAGTTGAGCACCAGTAAATTAATATTTGAAAAAAAGAATTCACACTGCTGTTAAGGATTCCTCTGGTAATGTGCAAGATCAGGACAAGATGAATACAGAAGAAATATCTTTCTCCGTATGAAACCTAAGGTCAGCCTCCTTTCCAAGATGATGGATATAAGCAAATGTGTAATCTGTATAACGTCATGTAAGTAAGTGCAAGGGGCCTTTGATACGCAAGAGTCGACGGGCTTTAGCCAGGAAGACAGCCTATTGCTTCTGATGCCTCCATTAATCTTATCTTTATTTGCTCAATTCAGACAGCATAGATCTTGTTCCACTCTTTCTGTCTTAGGTACCAAAGTCTGCATTAAAGAGAACAAAACTCCTCCCTGGAAATGCTCAGAGGCTAAGGGAAGGAGCTGACAGCAAGAGACATACTGAGATATATTTCTGTACTTGGAGGACACGAAGAGGAACAAGAGGCACCTTGGTAGCTATTCCTAGACATGGTCCAATCCCAATGGCAGGAGACCTGTGCTGTGGTGTTAGCACACCCCTGCAGTGCGTGTTGGAAGCTCAAAATCACCACTGCAACTTTGTTAAGGCCTGGGGCTAAGAAGAGGTGGTGGGGCCCTGTGATTGGAAATGAATCAATGTCATTTCTGGGGCTCTTAGCTTATTATGAACATGAGACATAGGCCCCTTTTTACTTTATTGCTCCCTTTTACCCTTATTTTTCCTTCCATCATGGAATGACACAGACAGAATATTCTTAGCAGATCTCAACTTCTTCACCCTGGACTGTCCAGCATCTAGAACCATAAGCCAACAAATTTCAGGACATTATAAATGACCCAGTCAATAACAGCAACATAAAAGAGGCCAACATGTTTAAGACCTCGAAAAGTACCACAAGTCTGTCCTTGTTTGGTCCCTGTGTAGTAGGAAGGCAGGATGAAAGTACCACAGTGAGGAGTGCAGTAAGCAGAAGACTCCATCCTGCAGCCTCTGTCTCTATCAGTAGAAAATAGTCTTTGCTGAGACAGGGGTCTTGTACACAGGTCTGGGTATTGCTATTTTCTCCCTGGATATTTTTCTGATCTCTTAGCTTCCGCTGTTCCCTGACCTTCAACAGGGAGCCCCAAATTCACACAGCAACACCTGCTATGGGCATGTCATACAGATGCTTCATGAATTGTGCCATCTTTACAAGGGTGACCTCCATGACGCCAAGGTCACAGGTGAGAGGCAAAAGTGGTCCCACCATTGCACCATGCACTGATGTCACCAACACAGGAGTAGATCCATTGTCACAGAGAATCAGAGATCAAAGGCCACCTCCTGCCCCTTACTTAAGGTGGACTCCATGCATGACACAGCTTCTTGGTGCAATGTCACCTAGATGAAAAATTATGCTTACACAAACACATACACATGTGCACAGAATGTGTACTTGTTGTAGCTAAGAGAAGACAGCTCACAAATACCCCACTGTGATGTATATGCTATCTATCTATCTATCTATCTATCTGTCTGTCTGTCTGTCTGTCTGTCTGTCTGTCTGTCTGTCTGTCTGTCTGCCTGTCTGTCTGTCTGTCTGTCTACCTATTTAAATGCTTATCTGTATATATATAACAAAGGCAATTAGCAAGTTTCATTTCTACATGGCTACTTTAGAGTAGATAAGGAAGGAGAGCATAATAACATGATGGGTTATCATTACACTCTCATTCCTTATCTACTCTAAATGCTCTGCAATGAACATAAGCAACATTTGTAATAAGACAAAATAATGGAGTTTTTGTGTATTAGGAATCAAACTCAGGACTTTGCACTTGTCAGGCACGTGCTGTGCCACAGAGCTATAGGCCAGCCCCAAAGTAAGGTTTTTTAAAAACAAATAAATAAACAAGTCAAAACATCAGATCCAGATTTAAAGTTAAAATAATCACAGCTATCATTTTTTCAGTGCTTCAAGTGTACGTGTGTGTACGTGTGTGCATATGTGTGTGTGTGCGTGTGTGCGTGCATGTGTGCGTGTGCATGCGTGCATGTGTGTGTGTGTGTGCATACGTGTTATTAGGCTAAGACATTTCTTTGGCTTTTCCATACCTTAGTGAGATGGGGTGGTCATTCCACATCACAGCTGACATCAGGTACTTGAGAACTAAAGTGACCACCTAAGGACACTCGCTTAGTGGCCAAAGCAAGAAGCTCTATTGTGCCTGGCTGGCATAAGCATCTCTCAATTGCTGTTTTAAGAAATCATTTCTGTAAAAAACTGATGCCTGCCTGGATTTTGTGCAGGAGCTCCAGCATACAGCAGACGCATCATCCCAGGCTGGGGAGCATGCTCCTCGGGGGCCAAGGCAAACTACTTTATTTTTTTTTAAAATATATAATTTTTTAATACTTTCATTGAGAAACAAATAATAATGAGAGAGTTTCAAAACCAATTAGTAGGACAGTTTCAATAATAAATATTTTGCATAAATATTGTCTTACTGGTTATTCACTGTACAAGATGCAGACATGATATCCTGTCTACAAACACTATTGTAACAAATTTCTCTTAATTTCTATCGAATTAAGAGAATGTAGCTGTATATCTATTCTAAGTATTTTGAGTATATGGATACAAAGGGCTCATTCATTTGTATCCCCTTTTTTTGTTTAGTTTTGGCAGAGAAGTGTATTGCATTGTTATTTAAATACTGTAGGTGTGTGAATTCAGCCAGCAGCCCATAATAGCAGTGGATTATCAGTAGGACTGGCAATGACAGAGATTGTTGACTTGGGCCCTTTATAGCTCAGCATATTAATATGGAATTTTTTTTTTCCTGTGGAACCGGGGATTGAACTCACACTCTTGTGCTTGTCAGGGAAGTGCTTATTCTACTGAGCCAACTCCACGGGCCCTGGTTTCACTTTTTGTTTCTCATTTTTATATATTTCTGCTGGATGGTTAAGAACAAGATAAAGCAAGACCTATAACAAGAAATGTAACTTTTGCATCTGATAAGCTCAGTTAAATCCCCTCAGGATTTATCCTGAAATCCTGTACCACAGTTTGTAAATCCGTTTTTTTTTGTTTTTTTTTTTTTTTTGTTTTGTTTTTTTTGTCTTTTTGAGACAGGGTCTCACTATGCAGTTCAGGCTGGCCTTAAGCTCACTTTGTAGCTCAGGCTGGTCTCGAACTCACAACAATCCTCCTGCCTCAGCCTCCCGAGTGCTGGGATTACAGGCATGCGCCACCATGCCCGGCTTGTAGATCCTTTCTCAGTGTCAGCCAAGTGGATTAATCATGGTCATTGATTGACAAATTTGCTCTCTGTGAAAGCTTGAGATAACTTTTTCTATCCCTGTGACTGTCCTTATGCACCCTCTACATTATCAATCATTCTTCTCTGTGGTCCAATAATCTCCTTGATCAGAAAATTTGGGACACAACTGAGTTATAGGATGTTACAGTACAGGTTCTCCTACATACTGAGTCCTCACTGACCTTTAATAGCTAGGGCCAAAATGTTGGCTGTCCTTGAAGCCCTTCTTTTCTCTAATTTTTCATCTGCAAACTTAGGTTATTAACCCATCAGAAGAGAAGCTGATTATTATCCTACAACATATGCAGTTGGGTTTAATCTCACCATCTGTCTGAATATCAAATATCTTAGGCATAAGATGGGACAGGTATCATCCATTAAGTATTGATATGTTAAACTTTACATCCCTATAGAATATGAAGAAAAAAAATTTAAAAATAGGAATAAATAATTACATATTTTTACACAGAAGTTTAGAAATCTAACCATATACAGCATTGTAGCAGGACAATCATGTGACATCTTTTTTCTTGTCCTTTATTTTCATTTATTAGCCTTTTTTAAAACAAACATTTACTTGAGAGACAGTAGGGCAGAAACTGGCATGTCATGAGAAGCACTACATGTTTAAAAGAGCAGAATGACAGGCATCCAAATGTGACCCTTCCATTAAACATTGCTATCTTCAGTGCAGTTGTTTACTTCATAGGTACCAGCACATAGAGTCAGGATGAGAATCGTACCAATTAAATGCTAGTTTCAAAAACCTGCTGTTTCTCAGGGTCATTGCCTGACCCATCTTGTACTTATAAATGTATGGCTTTGCCCGTCATGTTTCCTAGCTTTTCTCCTTGCACTGTATTTGTTTTCTAATCCTGAAGTTCTTACTTTCTTTTTAATTCTGTTATACCTTTCTATCTGTGTTTTTTCTTTTGAGATCTTACACTGAGACTATATGATATTTACAAACGTGGGTCTGGTTTATTTCACTTGTGACTATAACTTCAAGTGGCATCCATTTAAATATAAATGCTTCAAGTTCATCACTCTTTATACTTGAGTAATACTCTATTGTATAAAAATACCATAACTTTTTAATCCATTCCTCAGCTGATGGGCATCTTGGTTGTTTCCAAGATTTGGCTATCACAAATTGTGCTGGTATGAACATAAGTTCATATATATCACTACTACATGATGTTTTCAGTTCCTCCAGGAAAATTCCCAGTTGGGGGATTGCTGGCTTGAATGGGATTTCCAGTCCTTGTATTTTAAGGTGTCTCCACACTGATTTCTGTAATGGTTGCCTCAGGCTACATTCCCAACATCTTCTCCAACATTTGTTGTTAGTTTATTTGTATATGATAGCCATTCTCTCTGGGGTGAGATGATATCTCAGTGTTTTATTTTATTTTATTTTATTGAACTACAAATGTCAATCAGACAGTTTCAAGACACCTCAGCAATACAGATTCAACAAATTAATACAATGCAAACTGTTTTCATAATGTTTTGGTATTGTACAAGGTGCATACATGATATTATATTTACAGATATTCTTTTAGCAGATATCTCTTATCAGTGAATTAAGAGTGTAGCTGCTTACTTATTTTTTACACCTAAATTATATCAAAAATTCAATAATTATTTTCCTAGTGGATGACCGTCGTACTAGAAGCTGAAATAATATCCTGTGCAACCACCATTAGTGCAGATCTTGCCTCTGATAGGATTATGTAGAAGCACAGCGTTATCTATCCCAACTGTACTGTCTATACACGCACATCATGATTTTTTCTTTCTACACCCCTTCCTTTGCCTACACCTGTCAAAGGTGGGGACTCCATTGACATTCAACTAACTTAGGTGCTTGAACTCGACACCACACTCCAACACAGTCCAGCATTCTACAACAATAATGAGTTAATCAAAGAAATTGTCGACCATAGCCATTTAGAGCTCAGCTTAATATTATGGCCCCACGATGTATACTTCATTTTTATACTTTTCTGCTGGATGGTTAAGACCTAGATAGATCAAGACTTATATACCAACACATGAACTTTATATTTCCTATGTGGTCAGTGAAGTCCTCTCAGGGTTTATCTTGTAGTCCTGTACATTATTCTGTAGTTCCTTTGTCTGTGTCATCCATG
>PVKA01007222.1:32308-79201 GCA_004027165.1 Ctenomys sociabilis | reverse complement strand
AAAAAAAAAAAAAAAAAAAAAAAAAAAAAAAAAAAAAAAAAAAAAAAAAAAAAAAAGAAAAACAGTTGCTCGATTCTTCCAGCAGATGAAAACACAATCTACTATAACAGTACCCTAGGTCTGTTTTAATTTTTCCTCTAAGTCTGTTTTAGTAGCAAATAGCTGAAACAGCTTTATTGGTTTCTTTGGTTTTATGAATCATTTTCACAAAAGATATTCCTTGCTACATAAAACAGAAAAATTACTGAGGGGAAAATCTCTAACAATCCCACCTTAAAGAAAGAAACTGTGGTACAATGTGTTAAGTGTTCTAGGGGCAAAGGAAGATGGTGGCCTTGGGAGAAACTCGTGGCCTTCTACATGTGACGTAAGTGCTCTACTACTGAGCTGCAGATACACAGCTCACATTTACTCCATTTTTAAGTCCAAGTACAGACAAAAGGGCTTCCCAGAGGTCACCTAGCTTAATACTCACAGCCACCTTCTTAGGCAAATATCCTTATCCTCATTTAACATATAAGCACATTAGGTAAGAGGTTGAATAAATCACCCAAGGTTGAAACTAGTAAAGTAGCAAAGAAAAAAAAAATCTACTGTCTTTCCACATTCCTAAGAAAATAATTTGTTCAGAAATCTAGAGCAAAAAGTTAACAAACTGGTAATTTTAAGGAATAAATTACTAAAATTAAGATTTCTGCTTCCAGACTACTCTCCACAATAGTTTAGACAAATAGTAAATAGATATACTGTAGTAATAAAGGCAATTAATGAACAGGAAATCAGGAGATATAGGTAGCGAACCTTGGTTCTACCACTAACACTGTTAAGTTTTTGTTTCTTTGATTTTTTTTTTAATACAGATCTCTCAACCTTCCTCAATTTTACCACTTATATCTGAAAGAGAAATTTAAACTTTCATTATCACCTCTATCTCTCATATTGTGTGACATTGTAACTCAAGGTGTGATGACAGCACAAAAGCACTATAATTTCACACTGAAGCAGAGTCTGCTAAGTAACCAATGCTGCTAACATGCCTGCATGAAGAAAACCTATCTTCCACCTTCAATCTGAAAACCAAATGTGGGGCTGGCCAGATAGCTCAGGGGACTAAAGTATCTGCTTTGGCAGAGCACACTGGTGTTCAATCCCCAGCATGCCATGCTGGTCCCACCCACAGGACATGCTGAGACAGTGACTAAGACTGGGAATAGTGATGCCTGTAATCCCAGCACTTGGGAGGCTGAAAACAGGAGAATCACTATAAGTTCAATCTATGTGAGACCCTATACACCTTGTACACTCCTGTCCTAAATTCATAAAAAAGAAAAAGACTACCAAGTAATACCCTACAGACCCTGTCCTAAATACTGAAAGGGGGGAGACAGAGAAGAATAAGCAACAGAGAATCTTATCACATCACTCTGATTTGTATATATTTAAAAGAAACACTGAAATTTTTTTTTTTCGTCTTCCCTTTTCTAAGATTAAGGCCATTATGAAACATGTTATATACCCATTCCGACCCTGTTCTATTTGTTTTGTTTTGCTTTTTGCAGTACCAGGGATTGTACAGGCCAGACAGGTGCTTATGCCACTGAGCTGTCTCCCCAGCCCTCCATTTTGACTCAAAAAAATATATATCCTGTTTTGCTCACCTAAAACTTACCTACTTTGGCTTCAATGCCTAACTCCAATATACTTTCCATTTAAAACTCTTCCCTTATTATCCTAGTCTAGTATTCAACTTTTTTTTTTTTTTTAGGGAAGGATCTACAGGGTGTTTAGGGTCTCACTACTAGATCGGACTCTGTTATCCACCTGTTTACAGCCTCCCAAGAGCTGGGATTACAGGCGCACACCACCTCAACCTTTTTTTAATTACTACTAATTCCTGTCCAGAAACATTTTTAGATGTCCTCAACTCCATGATTTTATTCGTTTAATCTTTTAAAAAAAGAAATAGTGTCTCCCTAGGTAGCTCAGGCTGACTTTGAACTCACTATGTATAGCCTAGGATGGCTTTGAACTCAAGATCTTCCTGTCTAGCCCTCTCAGTACTGGGATTACAGGCACCCAGGCATGAAGATTACAGTGTGTTTAGCTACAGCCATCTTGTAGAAAGCTTTGATTACAATTAGGATCTACTCCTCCCCAGACCAGTGACCCACTATCACTATAGAATATGTGTCCTTTTATGAACTTCTTCAGCACTTTTATCTGTGTCCTTGCCCTTGATATCTAATAGAGACACTTAAAGATTCTAGATTATAGTTCTTATGGCTTTTTATCCCTGCCTCCCATCATTTTAATGCGGAGGTTTTTTTTATTTTTAGTCTACCACTGCCTAAACTAAGCCTGCATGCCTGCTTATCTTCTTTCTCATGGCTCCCAGAATACATATATACAACAGCTAAATTAATGAACACTTTAAAAGATTGTTTTTTAATGCTGTGCCTAATTAAATACAAAATTTAAAGCCAGGTGTGGCAGCACACACCTATAATTCCTGCACTTAGGATGTTGAAGCAAGGGCCAGCCAAGTACCTCAGCAGATTAAAGGGGTTCGATCCCCATGCCTGCCTTGCCAGCTCCGCCCCTGGGGCACACTGAGATTGGCAAATTGAGACTGGGCATGGCGGCGAATGCCTGCAATCCCAACTCTTCGGAGGCTGTAAACAAGGGGATCACTAGGAGTCTGATCTATTACTGACATCCTAAATACCCTATAGACCCTTGGAGGTTGAAGCAGAAAGAATGTTATAAACTTGAGGCCATCCTGAGTTACATAGTGAACTAAGGCCTGAACTACACAGCAAGATGCTATCTCACAATTTTTTTTGAATTCCAGGTCGGTGTTGTGGTGCATGTGTATAATCCCAGCACTGGGAAGGCTGAGACAGGAGGCTCTCTGAGGATTCAAGGACAGCCTGGGCTACATGAGTTCAAGGCCAGCGTGAACTACATGGTGAAATCCTGTTTAAAAAACAAAAATCATTAAAATGTCAGTTATAGCCGGGCGTGGTGGCGCAGGCCTGTAATCCCAGCACTCGGGAGGCTGAAGCAGGAGGACTGTTGTGAGTTCGAGACCAGCCTGAGCTACAAAGTGAGCTTAAGGCCAGCCTGAACTGCATAGTAAGACCCTGTCTCAAAAAAAAAAAAAGAAAGAAAGAAAATGTCAGTTATATGAAACTTGAACATAAGCAACAGCTGATTTTAGAATCAGCAGACCAATTCAAAAATATAAAATTTATACACAGATTACCTAGAATATTTATGCATATACAGCATGTATTTGGCTTCATAAAGAAAAACAAGAATTTAATCTTCATTAACACAAATGTATGCTAGTAGTTTCAAAACTATAAATAAGCACCTACAATAAGACATAGTTAAATGTTTCCTCTACTATCAAAAATAAAAATCTGGTAGAATTATAGACAATCTGAAACATCAGTGGAATTATTATTATTATTATTATTTGTGTGTGTGTGTGTGTGTGTGTGTGTGTGTGTGTGTGTGTGTGTGTGTGTGTGTGTGGAACCAGGGATTGAACTCAGGCCCTTGCGCTTGCCAGGGAAGCGTTTATTCCACTGAGCCACCTCCCCAGACCCTGGAATTACTCATATAATCAGTGATTTTTTAATATCAGAGTAGGTACAGTTAGATTCACAGAGGATTACCTATAGGAGAGGATAGGTTAGTCTCACTGGTCAGAGAACAGGTAAGTCATATACTTACCTTTCCGTTATGGAATGAAAACAAGGACAGGTACCTCCTTCACTAGGCATGAACTATTACACACATTTATAGGGAAAAAAAAAAATAAATGGCTCAAGCAATCATTGGGTGTGGGGAGGAAGAAGGAATAGCTTTGTGTCCTTAGCAGTACTAACACACATTTTTTGAAAGAAACAAAAGTATACTCAGGATGTAGAACTGATCTAGGATGAACACCAGTGAGGAATCGAGAACACTGTCTATATATCAAGTACATTTTAGGAACAGGTAGCTTGCCATAAAATGCTATAGTTACGGTCTGTGTCAAGTTGTCCCCCCAAAGCCTCATGCAGTCATGGTCGGCTTCTGGAGTTTGTGATTAACCCATGATGCATTGAGATTATAGGTGTGAGTACTACACCCTGGCCCTGAGGTGGGTAATAGGGATAGCTATCAGTGATGCAGCCCTTCCCTTTGCCCTTTGGCCCCCATGAATGGCTGCACTGTGCCATGTGCCACTCTCCTTAGAGCCAGCTAAATAAGGACTAAAACCTCCACTAACTGTGAGCTAAATAAACCTTTCCTTCCTTAATTCTGGGTGTTAAGTATTTGTTCCAGTAATGAAAGAAGAGTAACTGAGACAGCCACAATTCATTAAAAGTGAGTTTTAAAGACAATTATAGATAAATCCAACATTATTTGACAGTCTTTCTAAGCATCAGTTTCTTTAGCTATAAAATGACTTTAACAATATTGTGAACATAATATTGTTATGTCATATAACAGATATGTTCGATGATTATAATTGAGTAAAATGGAACTACCATGGGGCCTAACCTCAGAAAATAGCAAATAAATGATAGCCTTTAACATTGTGGCTAGGTACAAAATATAATTAAGGTAGGGTATCACAACCTACTGGGGAGAAACAGATGTAAATGAGTATAGCAAAGAGGTACAGAAGAGTGAAAATAAGGTCTTTTTGCAAAGTTAGCTACATTCAAACACAGGAAAAAAAAAAAAAAAAAGGAAAACCTAGAATGCCAATTTAGGGCCGGCCAAATAGTTCAGCAGATTAAAGGACCTGTTTAGGCAGGCACAGGGGCCAGTAGTTTGATTCCCAGCCTGCCATGCCGGCCCTGCCCCCAGGGTGCACTGAGACAATGATTAAGGCTGGGCTGGACAACATGGCACACACACGTAATCCCAGCACTTGGGAGGCTGTAAACAAGAAGACTACTATGAGTCTAATCTACGCAGTGAGATTCTGTACACCCTGTCCTAAATACATAATAATAATAATAATAATAATAATAATAATAATAATAATAATACCCCAATTTAGTAGGAGTGCTACAAAAAGTAAATGTGATATGAGGCTTAAAAAGTTATTGTCTGTCATTAAATCAATAATCAAAACATGGGAGAAGCATAACATAAACAATAACTTGGCCATTCGGGTGTATGTTATCACATGGTTGACCCTTGGAAACATTAGGCTAAGTCAAAGATGCTATATTCAAAAGGACAACTTCACTTACATATCTAATATAGACAAACCCATTGAGACACAAAGTAGACCTGAGTTTTCCACATACTGGGCTAAGTATATATTATCTATATAATAAGTATACAGCTTCTGTTTGGAATACAAAATTTTGGGAATGGTAGTAAACACTGTGAATGTATTTGGTTCCAATAAGCTGTACAGTTAACATGGTTTAAATGGAAGCTTCTATATTCTATATTGTTCTATGCTACACTAAAAATGAAGAAAGGAAGGGGAATTAATAGCAGTGTTACTCATAATAATCAAAACCCTGCAAAAATTTAATGGTGCAACCCCCTCAAAAAGAATCTACATATATGATGTATTCATTTGATGTAAAACTTCAGTAATAAAAAGAACTTCATGCTTGCAAAAAAATGAGTAGCAAAAATATACTGAGCATAAGACAAACATAATAGTGTATACTGTATAATTCCATTTATATTACTTAAGAAATAGGTAAGGGAAACCTAGTACAGTAAAAATCAGAAATGGGAAGGAAAGGTCCAGCGAGATGGCTCAACAGACTAAGCACCTGGTTAGGCAAGTGCAGAGACCAGGGTTTGATCCCCAGCACTACATACCACACTAGCCCTGCCCTGTCTCTGGACACAGTGAGCTGGCCACCCAGTCCAGACGTGGTGGCCCATGTCTATAATGGGTCCCAAGCACTGGGGAGGCTGAAAACAGGAGGACTAAGAGTCCAATCTGCATAGTGAAAACCTGTACCAAATACAGAAATGGGAAGGAGAACAAGAGATGAAGGGAGGCAGGACAGCTCAAAGGAGAAGTAAACAGAATTAAAGCATGCTGTGCACATCACCAATGCCTGAATCTTTGTTTTATTTTTTCACCATGATCAGTTTTATTGCTTACGAACCAATCAGTCACTTTCCAAAGGCCTTTAGAATGAATCACAGCTGAAGCCCACAGACAGAATTGCTGCATGGTAGTCATATATATGTAAAGGTCACAGTGGTTGAGTAACTTTGATTTAGAGAGAGGACAGAAAGGGTCTATACAACTTATATAAATGAGTATTATGAATTCAAATCAGGAAATATATTTTGTTATTTTCTCGGAGAGGTGCTAGTAAAATAAGCTATTTACTAACTGCTTACTAGTGCCAAAGCTACATGGTAAAATGAGTGGCATTTAAAAACTTTTAAATGAGCCATAAGGTGGCACACAATTGTAATCCAAGCACTCAGGAACCTGAAGCAGGAGGATTACCATGAGTTCAAGGCCAGCCTCAAGGAGACTTTAACGATAGATAGATAGATAGATAGATAGATAGATAGATAGATAGATAGATAGATATAGATAGATAGACAGACAGACAGACAGACAGACAGACAGACAGACAGTATACATTAAGCAGCTACTATGCTATACTTAAAGACCTGGTATTAGTGATTTGTTCAAGGTTACATACCTAGAAAATGCCACAATAAGAAGTTCAGCTCACATCCACAGAGGCAATTCCACAGTTCATGCTCTGTCCACTATATTTACACTGTTTTCTAATTATGAAACTGCCCTGTTAGCAGGAATCATTGAAATCTGGCCAACAGATCAAAGTAAATCAGCAAGATTTGCTTGGCACAGTAGTTGCAGGATAGTAGAAATGATTTCTGCCAAGCAGAACTATGCAAATCACTCTTAATAATCAATGAGGAAAACTACTATTCCATAATCTTAAGAAAAGTTTTGCTAAAATATTATGAACTGCCAGGTATGGTAGGTACATGCTTATAATCCCAAATACTCAGAAGGCTGCACCAGAAGGATCACAAGTTCAAAACCAATGTGGGTAATTTAGTTGAGACCCTGTCTCAAAATTAAAAAAAAAAAAAATTTTATAAGGCTGCAGGTTGGGCTGGCCAGGTAGCTTAGCAGACCAACATGCCTGCTTACACAAGCCCAGGGACTGGGTTTGATCTCCTGAGTGCCATGCCAGCCCCACCCCCAGGGTACAATGAAACAATGATTAAGACTGGATGTGGTGGCCCGCGCCTGTATCCCAGCAATTGGGAGGCTGAAAACAGGAGAATCACTATGAGTACAATCTATGTAGTGAGACCCTGTGCTAAATGCATTAAAGGAGAAAAAGAAAAAAGGCTTCAGGGATAACTCAATGGTACAGCACTTGTTTGGCATGTGTTGAGCCCTGGATTGAAATGAAATATAATATAATATAATATAATATAATATAATATAATATAATATAATATAATATAATATAATATAATATAAATATATTTTTTAATATAGTGTCTCATGACACAGCTCAGACTCACAGTGATCATCCTGTCTCAGCCTCTCAAGTGTTGGGATTACAGGCATGTGCCACCACACCTGGTGTCAGTGGCTGGCTCAGCAGTACCAGTGATTGAACCTGGGTCCTTGCACTTGCCAGGCAGGCACTGAGACCACCAAGCCATGTCCCCAGACCCCCCAATAATTCAATAAAAGCATCAGCTGTCAGCCTTTGCCTGTAGGACTGCCAAGGGTACTTGCCCCAACCTCCTTGCCCTTGCTGGAATTTGGCTGAGCTCTGGCCACCTGTCATTTGCTGCAAGAACCTGCAACCAGGTGCCCAGAAGACAGCCACCGGGACCAGCTAATAACACATTTTTGGGCCAGCCAGATAGCTCAGGGCAGGGACTGGGGTTCAATCCCCAGAGTCCCATGCTGCCCCCACACACACACATGCTGAGACAGAGATTGAGATTGAGCATGGTGGTGTGCACACCTGTAATCTCAGCTGCTTGGGAGGCTGAAAATAGGAGGATCATGATGATTCCAATCTGTGCAGTGATATCCTGCCCTGTACTAAATACATTGTTTAAACCTCTTTTTTAAAAAATCAATAGCATTTCTGTACACATTGAATACACTGAGAAATTATGGAAGCTATGTCTTCCACAATAACACACCCAGAAAATGAAAGAATCAGGAAATCAGTCTCACAAAGTAAGTAAAAAGTTTATACAATGGAAATTATAGTACTCTGAAAAAAGAGATTGAAGAGGATTTTAGAGCAAAGATACTCCTTGCTTCTGGATACAAAGAACCAGCACTGTGAAAATGACCATGCTCTCAAAACTGTTATACAGATTCAATGCAATTCCAATTAAAATACCATTAGTAGGGCCAGCAAGACAGCTCAGTGGATTAAATGCCTGCTTAGGCAAGTGCAGGGACCAAGGTTCAATCCCCAGCACCACATGCCACATAGGCCCCACCTCTGGGGCATGCTGACCTAGCCACCAAGATTAGGTGTGGTGGCACATGCGTATAATCCCAGTGTTGAAGAGGCTGAAAACAGGAGGATCACTACAGTCCAACTGCATAATAAGATCTTATACCAGATACATAAATAAAAAATAAAACAAAATTAGTATACCTCACATCTTTTAAAAAAGCATTCCTAAAATTCATCTGGAACCAGAAGAGATCTAAAATAGCAAAAGCAATCCTGGGTAACAAAGAAAAGGAAGGAGGTGTCACAATCCCTGACTTGAAATTATTCTACAAAGCTACTGTGATAAAATCAACATAAAATCTGGCAAAAAAAAAAAAAAAAAAAAAAAAAAAAAAAAAAAAAAAAAAAAAAAAAAAAAAAAAAAAAAAAAAAAAAAAAAAAACAAAAAAAAAAACAGACCTGAAGATCAATGAACAGATTAGAAGATATAGACACAAATATAAACACACTCAGCCACCTTATCTTTGACAAAGGAGCCAAATACATTCACTGTAATAAAGATAGCCTCTTTAAATAAGTGGTGCTGGAAAAACATGCCAAAAGCTTAATTTAGACCCATGCCTATCACCATGCACAAACTAAAGTCAAAATGGATCAAAGATTTAAATATTAAAACCAAAACACGAACTCTTCTGGAGGAAAAAGGAGGTAGAATAGATAAGAGTTCATAAACAAAAATCAAACTGCATGGGAAATACTTCAAAGAATCAGCAACTAGGATCTCATCTTTTTGAAAAGTTTCTGCACATCAAAAGAAAATACCAAGCCGGGCATGGTGGCACATGCCTGTAATCCCAGCACTCGGGAGGCTGAGGCAGGATTGTTGTGAGTTCGAGACCAGCCTGAGCTACAAAGTGAGCTTAAGGCCAGCCTGAACTGCATAGTGAGACCCTGTCTCAAAAAGACAAAAAAAAAAAAAGAAAAAAGAAAAAAAAGAAAAAAGAAAATACCAACAGAGTAAAAAAAAAAAAACTCATAAATATGGAAAAAATTATAGTGTCCTTCAAACAAAGGATTATAGAAAAATATAAAGAATTTTTAGAAATCAGCCCCCCCAATTAAAAGACCCTATCCAACAAGGGGCCATCTGAGATGAATATACACTTCACAAATGAAGAAATATAAACGGCAAATAAATACATGAAAAAATGTTCAATATTATTGGTTATTAAAGAGATACAAATCAAAACAATGCTAAAATATCATCTTATGCCAGAAAGAATGGCTATCATCAAATAGTCAATCAATAACAAATGCTAGAGAGACTGTGGGGGGGAGAGCTCTTCTCCACTGTTGGAAGCACAGGCTGATATAACCATTATGGCAATCAGTATGGAGATTCCTCAAAAAGCCAGGATTGGAAGTGTCATTCAAGCCAGCTATTCTCCTCCTAGGTCATACCACAGTGATATATGTGCATTCATGTTTACAGCAGCACAATTTGTCACAGCTAAATCTTGGAAACAACTCAAATGCCCATCGACAAACAAATAGATGAAAAAGATATGCTATTTTTACACAATGAAGTATTATTCAGCTATTTAAAAAGATAAATTCAAGGAATTTGCAGATAAATGGATGCAACTATAGACTATATTGGTAAGTGAAATAAATCAGAACCACACGGGCAAACATTATAACATCTCACTATTATGAGAACCCAACTAAATAAATAAATAAATAAATAAACCCGAAAGAGTAAATAAAATTACAATAGTACAATAGATACTGTGAAAGGGAAAGAATTTGTTCAATGGGAAGGAAAAACTGGGCTGAGGAAAGGACAAAAGAAGGGAAAAATATATTTAGGTATATATGCACAATAGTTTGTATAACTGTACTGCTGATTTCTGCTCTTCTTTTGAAAGGAACAGTTAATGCTTATTTTTTTTTTTTTTTCTTTTTTGGTACAGGGTCTCACTACATAGCTCAGACTTGCAGTGATCCACTTGTTTTCAGCCTCCCCAATGCCCAGACTCAGTCGCCAGCATAACATGTGGTACCAGGAATCAAACCCCAGTCCCTGAGCTTGCCTATCTCACTTTTTAGTCTTTTATTCTTTTGAACTTTTTACAAATTTTTGTTACTTTTTTTTTGCACACTTGTATCTGATAACCTAAATAACATTTTTTAGATAAAATTGGGTCATTTTAATATTTTTATAATTCAAAAAGTTTTCTTGATGAATGTAGTCATGACAGTTGCAGTTATTCAAGTTATGGTTTTCCTGATTGGTCTGTAGTCTTTAATAAGTGTTAAGTTATTGTATGAAACATCTGTCAAACCAGTAAGACTGCACTGTTGACAATCCTGAAAATGATGGATGCATCTAAACAACTAATTTGAAGATAATATCATGCAATACAGCAACCATTGTTAAATTCCTATTATTTTGTTAAGTGAAATTTTGCATTGCTTCTAATACTGATTTTTTTCTATTACCACTGTATTCTTTAAAAAAAATTTAAAGTATCAGTTTTAAATGTATAGGGGAATGAAAAATTTAAAACTAGTATTTAGTACTATGCCACCAGAAAAAATTAACAACAGGCATGAATAGTTTGAACAATGTTTGTCTTCTTATGTAATTTACCACTCTGTCTTTATTATCCCTTGGTAAATGACACACAATTTTTTAGGTGTGGATCATTTATTTTTTGTATGTCTAAGTCACAGCAAATCTTTCAGCTTAATGTGATTTTTCTTTTGGCCAACAAACACTATCCACTTATGCCAGCAAGCTTATCTTCTCCAAATTCTTCTGTCTGCATATCTCTTAAATAGTGGCCAGTCGATATTACCACATGCAAATATTTCCTCTGTAACTCCATTTCCTTTGACTTATCTGTCCCTTTCAGTATTACCATTTCCAAATCTTTGTTTTATTTTTATCTTTGTTGCCAAGTCTGTTTTGTTGTTGTTGTTGTTTTGTTTTGTTTGGCAGTACTGGGGATTGAACTCAGGACCTTGTACTTGCCAGGCAAGTGCTATTTCAACTGAGCTATCTCCCCAGCCCTGATCATCCACTTTTGTCAAGTTACTTGAGTTTATTTTTGAGAGACAAAGCAGCAACATTACTATTCACTGAATTACCACATTAACCAGGTAGTCAATGACAGACTCTCAAAAAAGTTGCATGATCAGCACCTACAGGATGAACACCTATTATTTGTGTAGCCTCTTCTTGACTGAAATGTTAACAGAAAGAACAGAAAAGTCTTGTACTTTATGCAGATATTGACAAGGATACCACAACAACTGAAATTTGAGCTCTACTGCTGAGGCACTGGTGTTATCTAACACAAGTCATAACAGAAACCTATGCATCCTGGAACTTTGTGAATCACCGGCTACTTATATTCGCCACAGTCACTTCTCATCTTCACAACTGCCCTTTTTATCTAAAAAAGCTAATCTAATTCAACAGCACGCCAGTCTATATGTAGAGGAAGAATTTCATTGATTATACTTCAAAGATTTGTAACTATACCCAACTTATCAGTGCTTTTATTAATAAATGCCACCAATAATTTGTCTCCAGTGGGCCAGAGTATGTAACTACAACTGGCACAGATACAAATGTTTCAGTGAACATATTTTCATCCACATTGGCTATTCAAGATTTCAGATTTTTATAAAATAACGTTTCTTATAGAAACACAAAGTCAGTCTATTGATTTACTAAAAAATTACCCTCAATTTCCACTGTCCTTTAAAGGAATGTACTTTCAGAGAATAAATACCTAAAATCTTAGACCACTGTTAGGTATTCATCGGTTTCAAATATTATGGAGTTAATAATCAGGGATCCACATGTGTAGTTGTAAAGTTTCCTAACCTACACAGAGTATGTAACAAGTAAGAGTAACATGGTAGTTGGGTGTGGTGGTATAAACCTGCAATCCCAGCTCCTAGAAAGCTAAGGCAGGAGGAAAAATCAAGAACAGCCTCTACTATATCTTGTGAATTGAAGACCAGCCTGAACTACACAGCAAGGACCCCATCTCAGAAAAAAAAAAAAAAAAAAAGGCAAAACAAACAACAAAACACACATACACACAAACATGATAGAATTACACATCAGACAGGACACAGAATAAAAAACATCTTTCCTAGGGTACACAGGGTTACAGTCGTGCCACATACTGACAATTCCTATACTAAGTACCACTTACATTTCTGTCTTGTTTTCTAGTAATAACTCCAAAGAACTACCTTGTCATGGGTGCAACTAACATTAATTTACCCTCCAGCAACCACTACACCATAGCATACAAAACTTTCCTTCAACAATAAACCTAATCTATATTAAAATCATCACACATAAGCACTAAATAAAATTGTACGCTGTGTTTTCTGTTGTCATACTTCTCTCACACATCTTTACCAAAACAAATTATAAAGAAACAGGACATTATGCAAAACTAAACAATCGAAACTGAAACTGCCTAAAATAAAGGCATAAAATTTAATTTTCAGTTTCCTGCAAGTGAATCACTACCTTTAAACCTGAAGAAGTCAATGCTTTGAAGTACAAAGACATTTAAATATGTTTTTCCTCCTACATCCAATGAAGTCCATCTGTAAGAACACTGTGTAGCTGGGCGTGGTGGCGCATGCCTGTAATCCCAGCACTCAGGAGGCTGAGGCAGGACTGATATGAGTTCGAGACCAGCCTGAGCTACAAAGTGAGCTTAAGGCCAGCCTGAACTACATAGTGAGACCTTGTCTCAAAAAGACAAAAAAAAAAAAAAAAAAAGAACACTGTATAGAAATAAAATTGTTGGATTCCAAACACAATAATATCTGACCCTGATGACTTGTCCAAAGTACAGCCTAAAATAACACTTTCCCAGAGTAAATTTTATCATTTGGAAAGACAAAGAACTGTAGAGTGACAAAGATGAAAAGGTCTTTAAGATCAATCTACTGTGAAAATAATTCACAAGCTTACTGTGAGTATATCTGTTTTAACCCAACTCAATTCAATACAGTAATTCAATTTAACAAGGACTCCTTAACACAATTAAACAAAATAGTCTCTACCTTCCATGAGCTTACAATCTAAAAGGGGAGGCTGAATTGGCTATATAAATGGCTATCACAGAAATAAGTTACAGCTAGGGTTTGTGGGCCTCAGGGAAAACTGCATGAAGAATAGAATTTTGTAAAGATGATTAAAGGAAAATGACCAAGAGGGAAAGTCAAAACTAATATTCTGAGAAAGAGAATAGCTCAGTTTAACTGAAGCTCCTGCCACTTTCAGTACAGCAACAAACACATAAGAAACATACTGAAATGCTAGCTCCAGTAAGTTAGCACACAAAATGTCAAGAGACCCAACAATCATAATACTATCCGCCATCCACAATTATAAGAGAAAGAGTTGAGGACAGCACATCCTTGATTACCATTTGTCTGCCTTTTTAGATGGTATTGAAAAGAGAGCTTTTCCATTCATAGGTTAATTATGAAGACTAAGCTTCAAGATTCCCCTGTCAGTATAACTTAATTGTTTCAAGAAATTCTTGCCCAAGCCAGGCATGGTGAGACATATCTATGATCCCAGTACTTGGGAAGCTAAGGCAAGAGGGCTGCTGAAAGTTCAAGACCACCTTGAAGTACATAGCAAGACCCTGTCTCAAAAACCACGGCACGGCAAGGCATGGCAGGGCACAGCAGGGCACAGGTAAAAAAGAAAAGAAGTATTGCCAGAAAAGTTAGGATACAAACTACTAAATAAACAAATAGTTTTAAAGATTGCTCAAAAGTGTATTTAACTTAATACACTGCCCAATCAACTTAAGAAAATGTTCACAGGGAGTCTACTTATTTATCAAACAAACTGCTTACTGAGTATTTTCCACACAAAAATTCTAAACTAGTATATCATAACCTTTTCCCAGTCTAAAGAAGATCTCCATATTAAAAAGATCTGCCTTAAATCTCTTGAACCCAAACCCCAAAACTCATAAGTAACCAAGCATGACCTGTCTCTTCTAAAACACTGGGAGGAGAGATTAAGATGTGCTACGTACATGCACCAACACCCCACGATGAATATCATCAACATGTACCACAAACATGTGCAAATAAAAAAAATTTAATGAAAAAAACACTACTGGCACACACCTGTAATCCCAGCACTCAGGAGACTGAGGCAGGAAATAAAGTTCAAGGCCAGCCTGGACTACACAGTGAGTTTAAGGCCAGCCTGAACTTCACAGTGAGATCTTGTCTCAAAAACAAAATACTAGTAATTAATTTAAAAAAATAAAATGAAACACTACTAAGCCTCCTACTTATCGTAATCCACTTGGTCTGAATAAGTGGTTATTTTGATAATCTTTTTACAAAGGTGACAGGTTAAAATTAGTCATAAGTTTAGAAACAGGAAATAAGTAGTAATGCATTAACAAGCTGATAATAGCTTACTATAATTACAGGGGCTAGCAGAACCCAAAATTGACAACTAATGAAGAATAAAAAGTATACTTTCCGCTGAGCTATATCCCCAGTTCTAAGGATCTTTCAAATCATCCAACTCTCTCTAATCTCAACTGAATTCCTAAATAAACTTCTCCATGGAAATAAAATTAAGTGACTGACAGGCAAGAGTGTACTTACAAGATAGCTTTCTTGTAATAAAGTAATATACTGTGACATTCTGAAGTAAACTAGTTCAGCAGAATAACTTTTTTTTTTTTTTTTTTTTTGAGACATGGTCTCACTGTGCAGTTCAAGCTGGCCTCAAACTCACTTTGTAGCTCAGGCTGGTCTTGAACTCACAACAATCCTCCTGCTTCAGCCTCCTGAGTGCTGGGATTACAGGCATGCGCCACCACGCCCGGCTTCAGCAAAATAACTTGAGGTTGAATAAATAAAAGCTAGTTCCTTACCTCCCTATTTATGAGAAAGAATCTGGAACAGAGAAAAAGTAGGGCGACCATAAAAGTTGATCTCTTTATTCAACCTAATGTGCTGAAAATTCAGAGATATGAAAAAAATCCATGACACTGAAGATAAGGGCAACCTATTTTACAATGGCTCTTTTCTATTTTTGCCTAAAAGTTTACAACATGCTTAACATTCTGTAAATATAGGCTAAAAAAAGAACAAGTCTTAGGGCCAGGGACCTAGATGCAAACAATGCAAAGAGAGACACATTTAATTTTATTTTTTATTTCATAAATAAATATATATATGTATACTTTTTTTTTTTTAAGATAATAGAAGAATACTGAACCAAGAGTCTACAGATCTGGAATTTAGAACCTCACTGTCTAGACATTTCTACTATGACACTTTCACCCTGTTGTAACCTTTATACTTCATCCCAAAGACCCTGAAAAACTTCCAGCATCAAGCAGACATGAATATATGTCAATGAATACTCAATAAATGTTAGCTATTGTCATTACTATTCCCTTAAATCATATCACTACTCTGGCTTGTGGTCTTCACATCCTGTGTTCTATTTGCCTGGAACAAATGCCTTTCCACCCCTTCTCCTAGCTAGCACTGAAAATTAGTTTTCCCTACTGTGATTCTCACTTGGAAGCAGAGTTGTTCTCATAGTGCCCCATACACACAACCACATAGCATTCATCCTAAATGTACTAATTTATCAATTTATCTTTTTCTTCAATGCAACTGTAAGCTGCTTAAGAAATCCTGTCTTATTTTTGTATGCCCAAAATGCTATCACATGTTTAAAAAACTAAAAACATCTAGGAAAGTTAAATGCATGTATGCATCTATTAAACTAAGTATCACTTGGGATTCCTTCCATTCTGGCATTCTAAAAATTAAGTTTGGTTATCTGAAAACAAACTGATATTATTTAATAAAACTGAGGAAGCCAGAGTGGGAAAGCTCATCAGGGAGGGGTCAGGTTAAATTACATACCAGGCTGCTGCATATGCCAGGAATTCAAACTACTTTGTACTTGAGCCCCTAAGGTAGGAGAGGACAATTTCAAAGACACCCTGGGCTACTTAGGTGCTGTCTCACAATAAAAACACTTCAAAGGGCTAGGTAGTATAGCTCAGTGATAGGAGTGCTTTCCTAGTATCTGCACAAAGAAAAGGGAAAGGAAGAAGAGGGAACAGAAAGAGGAGGGGAAAAAATGGAGGAGGGAGGAAAGGCTGCAGCAGCAGCCAATATTCAGGTAAAAAAGACTTAGGAATTACATTTATCAAAAATCAAGGATTGGTGAGCCTGGGCTTGGTTTCATACACCCATAATCCCAACCCTCAGGAGGCTGAGGCAAGAGGATCACAGAGAGTTTGAGGCCACCCTGGGCTACAAACTGAGTCCAAGGCCAGCCTGAACTGCATAATGAAACCCTGTCTCAAAAAAACAAAAAATAAAGGGATGGCTGAGTAATGCTTACTTTAAAAAAAAAAAAAAAAATCAGTTGTCAATCCTTACAACAATCTCCTAAAATAAACTTATATTTTCATTTTGTAACATGGAAATCTAGATCAAGCATAGTAAATACAGAAATAGAAACTAAGAAGTTACACAGTTCTATGTAGTATCTTGAATCTCAACTTAATGACATTAGCTTCAATAACTATTTTAATAATTATAGAATCCTATATTAACATTAACTTTTGTCTGGACTGAATAAGTATCTCATACTCATAATAAAGTAATTATATTACTTTCCAAGTATAGGTAGATACTATGGTGATTTATCAAATACAAACTCAATCTAGATTCACAGTAAAGTATTTTTCAAGCTAATAAAAATACGGCTACCAGGGCTGGGAAGACAGCTCAGCAGTCGAAGCACCTGCTTGGCAAGTTCAAAGACTGGTTCAATCCCCGGTACTGCGTGCCATGCCAGCCCTGGAACCCGAGGTGCATAGTGCCAGACCAGAAACTGGGCATAGTAGTGCACACCTGAAATCCCAGTGTGGGGAGGCTGAGACAGGAGGATCTCTATGAGTCTGAACTGTATAGTGAGACCCTGTAACAAATTAATTAATTTTTAAAATAATGGCTGTAAGGGTTTACTAAATGTTTTTCATATTTTAAGTGGCAACAGGTTCAGCTTCTTGACCCATTCTCAAGTATGAGGTAGTAGAAAGGCACTTATATTTATCAATACACAGATACTTCAAAGTTCGGGGAAATATTATTTATAATAATCTCAAATTGGAAACAATACTGATTGCTTCAACAGGATAAATGTTACAATAATACCAAGAAATATGACAAAACAATAAAACAAGACTCCACAGCTACACCAAGAAAATAAAGATTCACATCAAAACCTTAATGTTGAACAAAACCAAATCCAACTGTACATTCAGAATTACAATGACAGAAATCACAAAAAACAAGCAAAATGAATCTATGCCATCAGAACAGAACCATAGTTACCTTGGAAGGAATGAGGCAATGACTATAACAGGAAACTATGAGAGTTCTAGCTACATACTAGCTATATTCAATTTATAAACATTTATCAAATTATCCTTTTATAATGTATATTTCTGCACATATATTATACCTTATTGAGATTTCTGTTCTTTTTTTAAGAGCCCTCCTACACAAGAACAGGAAAATATGCTGTGCAAGAGATCAGGGGCTCAAATTCAGGTCACCCTGAACACTAAACCTTAATATTTTTTCTTTCTCAAACTCTTTCCTTTGAGATTATCTACTGGTATACAGAAACAGCTTCACTAAACATAACCAAGCATGATAAAAACAATTAAAGAACTCATTAAATAGAGCTGCTTAACCAAAGATAACTAATTAGGTTGATTTCTGACAAAAAAAAAATGGCCTCGCTCATGTTTTATCTGCTACTAGTGTATAAACTATGGTGGGAGGGATCATTTCTGTGGAGGATAATAAAAATCACTAGTTGAACATTCTCATTTTCATTTTAATGTAAAGCCCATAGAAATGAAGAAAATTGGACAGTCACATTAGTTGTTTGACAGCAGTGCCAGGACTACAATTCAGGTTTATTCATTCATCAGACTCTTTACACAAATATACAGTAAGAAAATACATACACCTAGACTATTTTTAGATGCAGAATATAAAATAAGCATAATACATAAGTGAAAGATGACCAATATCCAAATCAATCATTTTCATTGAAAAAGATTGTAAATAAAGTCTAACAAAAAAACAAAAACCATAATCTGGTGGATCAATTTTGGCATTTGGGTAGAAGAGTCTACCCCTTTAAGGTGAAATTTAAGCAAAGCTTTCTTTTTGACACAAATAGACACCTGCAAGCTGTGCATCATGAAGTATTTCTAAGTTCTCACTGCTTCACAAGCACTAAGTTAATCCTCCCTACAAGACAAAGTACACATCTGTCTTTGCATAACAGTCTGACACTCAGCTCCCCTAACAGTCTGGAATGTATATGTAAGTATCAGGAAAAGGAAAAGACTGCAATAGCTGTTATTGATCTTTAGCAATACTCAGAATCACTGAAGAACTTATGGAAAAACTCAAGATTCCTATTCCAAAGATTTCAGTTTTTAGTATTTTGAGAAAAAATATTGCTACATAACTCTGGCTTCAAACTTGCTATGCAGCACACAGCACAGCTTTGAACTCATCTCCTACCTTAGCCTCACAGTGATAGAATTATATGTGTGCCTCTACTGAGTATCTGATTCAATTATCTGATTCCCAATACTCTTTCTAAAAAGGTCAATCTGCTTCATAAAGAAGCAGAGACTAATCTGTCCAATGTACCAAACAAAGGGTTCCCATGCACAGGAAAATTGAAAGTATCTATGAACAGAGAAATTTCACTTGACATTATCTAATAGCCAATTCCACAATTATACTGAATCACTGTCATCTATCAAAGTTCTTTTTCTGACAGTTCTGGCCATATAGGATTAAATCCTTTATAATCCATCAGAAATTAAAGTGTTCTACTTAACATTCTGAACATCCAAATAGCATATACCCTACTGTTCTAAACATTCCTAATGTCAAACTATTTGAGATAATTAAGACATAGTAGTCTAAACTGGCTGCTACAAATTTCATTCCACAATTACTTATAAACCAGGTAGAGACTAGGTTAGAATCTGATACAGGAGTGACCAAAAAGGCAAGATTCTGCTGATAGAAAAGACACATAGTTATAATCCCAGCATTCTGGCAGGCTGAGGCAAGGGGATCATAAATTCAAGCCCCTGCCTGGGTAACTTACTTGCTTAGCAAAATTCTGTCTCAAAATTTTTTTTTTTTTTTCTGTCTTTTTGAGACAGGGTCTCATTATGCAGTTCAGGCTGGCCTTAAGCTCACTTTGTAGCTCAGGCTAGTCTCGAACTCACAACAATCCTCCTGCCTCAGCCTCCCGAGTGCTGGGATTACAGGCACGCACCACCACGCCCAGCTATAGCCTTTTTAAAAGGCTAGTGTGAAGGCCCTGGGTTCAATCCCCAATCCCAACAAAAATAAAAAAGTCAATATTCTGACTGTAAAACTTAAAGAGTGTATAAGCAAAAATAATTTGTCAAACATCCAACAAGGAGCCAGGGAGATGGCTCAGTAGAATAAGCACTTGCCTGGCAAGCACAAGGGCCTGAGTTCAATCCATGGTTCAAAGAAAAAAAAAAAATCCAACCACACAAATATGTAAGCTGCTGGATGTACTGAATAGAAAATAAAAGGCATGATTAAAGATCATACAATGTTAAACAATGAGGATCTTGATGTAGAATGGAGAAGGGTTAGAGAATTTGAGAAGTTTCTCTGAAAACTGATATATAACTAAATAATAAGCAGCAGTTGGCCTGAGAGAGAGAGGGTTGGATTTTAAAACACTCTCAAAGCTAGAGAGCCATGTTTGAAAGCAGGGAAACTGGAAAGAGCTCAGCCTGTTTCAGGAACTGAAATAAGGCCAGTGTAGTTATAGCTCACTGAACATATAAGAGAATGTCCTGAAATGCAGCTGAAGAGACCAACTGGAAGGCCATCCAGAAACCCACAGCTTAGGGAAAAGAGCTAAAATTTTATCCCATATGCAATAAAAGTAAATAAAGAAGGCTTCTTGATTAGGGATGATGAAAATGTTCTAAGGTTAGACTTTTGATGATAGATGTATAACTCTTTACATATTCTAAAAACATTAAATTGTATTATTTGAATAGGTGAATTTTTAATACATTAAATATTTCTCAAAAAATGAGCAGTTATAGTCAGCTGGGGGCATAGCTCAGGGGCAGAGCATTTGACTGCAAAAAATGAGCAGTTACAGAAGACATTACCAGCCACAGCTGGACCTGACGATGATGAGCAGGCTGGCACCAGTGTCCACCTCATCTGCTTAAGCATAATGCCTGGCTGCACCGCAAATCTGAGTAATGAAGTAAACATGAAACTGAGAAATCTAGCAATTCAAACAGCTGCGGGCACAACTGCAAAGTTGTAACAGGAGAGATTAATACTGTTACAGGAAGGGTACTGGATTTGATGGACCTGAGAGAAAGAGAGAGAGAGAGGGAGGGAGGAAAGGAAGGCAAGAGGGAGGGAGGCAATTATGGAGCCCCTTGGTCACAAGAATCTGAATGTGGATGTGCCATACTCTGCATATGCTATAATCACAACAGAAAATGTAGCTGAACACGTTTAGAAAAACATTCAGAAATTTATTCCTATGAGAGTTCTTTTTTTTTAACTGAAGTACAAATAGCAATGAGACAGTTTCAAGACACATTAACAGGACAGATTCGATAAATTAATGCACTGCAAATTGTTTTGGTATTGTACAAGGTGCATACATGATATTATACTTATAGACATTATTCTAGCAGATGTCTCTCATCAATAAATTAAGAGTGTAGCTGTTTACTTATTTTGTTTTTTTATACCTGAATTATATCACAGATTCAATAATTAATACTTTCTACCTTGTTATTTTCCTAGTGATTATCCATAGTACTAGAAGCCAACATAATATCTTGTCCAACCACTATTAGTGCAAATCTTGCTTCTCAGAGAACTATGCAGAAGAACGGCATATTTATCTTAACCGTATTGTTTATACCTACACATCATGATTCTTCCTTTTCCTTTTTTTGTCTAGACCTGCCCAAAGATGGGCACTCCATTGTCATTAAACCAATTTAGGTGCCGGAACTCGGCGACACAATTCAACACAGTCCAGCGAGAGTTCTTTAAAAAGTAAAAATGAGGGCAGGCCAAATAGCTCAGCAGATTAAAGTGCCTGCAAACAGGTGCAGGGGCCCTCGGGGCACACTGAGAGGGCAACTGAGACTGGGCATGGTGGCGTCCACCTGTAATCCAAGTTCTTGGGAAGCTGTAAACAGGGACCCTGAACACCCTGCAGACCATTCCCTAAAATACAAAAAATAAAAAGTAAAAATGATGAGGATGGAAATGCATTACTCAAACACTCAAGCGGCTGATGCCAGAGGACTGCTGCAAATCTGAGGTCTGCCTGGGCTACAGTGAATTTAAGGCCAGCCCAAACTACACAGGAAGACCTGTCTCAATAAAGAAAAGAAAAAGTATTATGAACCAGCAATAATGCTGTGGTCAATATGGGGGAATAGCTCTTAGGAATTAACAATGTAGAAAAACAAATTTCTCACCATATTTGTAAATTATCTTTATCCCTTAGAATATAAGCAGTCATCACATAATATTTTTATATTATATTCTGTGAATGATTTACTGAAATAATTATAAGAGCTGTTATAAATTAAAATCTATTTTAAAATTAAATGGCTATATCTAGGCATGGTGGCACACACCTACAATCCCAGTACTCAGGTGGCTGATGCAGGAGGATCACTGTGAACCTGAGGCCAACCCGGGATACAAAGTGAGCCCAGGGAGAGCCTGAACTGCACAGTGACACTGTCTCAGGGAGGGAGGGAAGGAGGGAGGGAGGGAGGGAGGGAGGGAGGGAGGGAAGGAAGGAAGGAAGGAAGGAAGGAAGGAAGGAAGGAAAGAAGGAAGGAAGGAAAGAAGGAAGGAAGGAAGGAAGGAAGGAAGGAAGGAAGGACGGACGGACAGTTGTATATATATGTACCACTGGTAGTTCAGGCTGCCTGGCAGAAAGACATAAATTACTACAGCCCCTGTTGTGAATACAGTGTGCTAAATTTCTTTAACATTCTATAAGTGTCAATTTTAAGTTATGAAATAGTTTATAAAAACATCGAAGTACATTAAAATCTAGTAATAGTTATTGCCTACTTAATATCTCTTTGTAAGATACATAATAACAATTTCAAACTTCACACTTCCAAACAAAATTGTTGACTTCCTCATTTAAAACTGTTCCACTTTCTTGCCTTACAAGTGTCAGTCTTAGCTCAGGTTACAAGATTCTGCAACCATTTTTAATATCACTATTTTTCTTATTCTCACATCTAATCCATCAGGAAGTCCTATTGCTTTAGCCTCCCATATATACCCAGATGAAATCCACATTCTCCCATTTCTACTGCTATTGCTATCCTGTTCTCAAGCAGTATCAACTCACACACAGGATTCTAAGACTTCTGCTCTTTCCATTCTGTCCTTAGAACACATCCATATAGAAAGCATAATACAGTTATTCTCTGTACTTTGTCACAAAAGCTGATGTACTGAAAAGCTTTGTAAAGTCACAGAAGCTTGATTAAGTAGAAGAATCTAGACTTGCCATCCTTCAGCCCAGTATTGTGTGGTAAGTAAAAATTTCTCCAGCATCAGACGCAGTAAAATACAATGTAAGAACCTCAGGATGGCGAACCTTTTCTTTAGACACTGAAACAAATTGTATAGTATAGTTCTCACTCTCTTTTCCCATAGGGGAATATAATCTCATTTTACTATCTTTAAATCTTGCTACATAAATGCTCTGGCCAACAGAAACTTTATAAATAAATATAAATGTGTACTTTAGCATAGTCTCTGGAACTTCTGAAGTCTGCCACATTCCAGAATGAGAAGACAGGTGGAGGCAACAAACAGCTAATATCCAGAATAGTCACACCGGACTAACAGTCCTCATGGAACGGCTATATTCACTCGTGCAGTGGCTACTGAGCATTCTGAGTGTTCAGTTTCCACAGCAAAAGCTCACCAACAGGGGTCAAGTGTTGTTTCTCCTGTGCTGCTATTAAAATATATGCAATGAAGAAGCCGGGCGTGGTGGTGCATGCCTGTAATCCCAGCACTCGGGAGGCTGAGGCAGGAGGATTGTTGTGAGTCGAGACCAGCCTGAGCTACAAAGTGAGCTTAAAGCCAACCTGAACTGCATAGTGAGACCCTGTCTCAAAAAAAAAAAAAAAAAAGACAAAAAAATAAATAAATAAAATAAAATATACGCAATGAAGAAAGTTGCTTCAGAATTGCTATTCTGCACTGTGATATTTAAAATACTATAGAAATAAGCATAATATGCATTCCAAATGCAAGTTCACAGGACCAAGGAAAGATTCTCTATAAGTCTAGAGAGTTGGAACTTAAAAGAGATCTTAATGTCCTTAATACAAACAAAACTGAGTATTCCATCTGTGGTCCAAAATAATTTTTAAGCCAGGGAGATGGCTCAGTAGAATAAGTACTTCCCTGGCAAGCACAAGGGCCTGAGTTCAATCCCTGGTCCCACAAAAAAAAGAAAAAAAAGTAAAACCCAAAATAATTTTTAAAAATAAATACTGTATCTATACATTTGCTATCAGCAGACTGAGAAATGACTCACTGAAAAAGGAACAGGCAATAAATCGAAGGTCTATTCTAATGTTTATCTTCTTTCACCACCTCTCTCCCAAAATGGTTTGCTAATGAAAACTATGCTACCAGAACCAATGTTCACTTTTCTATCCTTACTGCTAGGACACTATATTGTAAGCAACAAGAAAATAGGAAGTTCTCCCCTCCAGTATCTGTCAAACTTCTGATTTAAAAGTCACATTATATTATATGTACGCTAAGCTTTTCTCAAAAATCCCTTCAACCAGGCAGGTATGGTAGTTCAAGCCTATAATTCCAGTACTCAGGAGACTGAGCTAAGAGGATTGCTCCAAGTTCAAGACCAGCCAGAGCTACACAGTGAGTTCAAGGTGAGCCTGAATACATAGCAAGATCCTGTCTCAAAAAATAAAAAAAAACCCTTCACCTATTAACCTGTCAGTAAGCAATAATACACGCACATACCATTGCACAATCCAGCCAAATAACATTAGCCTTATAAAGCACCACCAAAAATAAAAAAATATTCTTAAATTTCTTTCTACAATAGACTATATCATTAGTAACACACAAACAAAATTCTTATAAAGGACTTGAGAAGACCAGTTAGCCCTCTGGAGTTCAATCCACACTATAAGCATCCAATCCAATAAACATATCATAGGATGGTAAACAGCTGTTCCAAGTGGAGCATTCAAAATGTTTTTATATCAGTGAAGATTCAGGACATAGGAGAATTTGTAATGTAACATCATGTAACTCAGTAGTGCCCCAAATTTTCTGATCAAGGAGATTATGGGGCCTCAGAGGAATGCAATCAATGATGTATAGTGTGCCTAAGGAGAGTCACATGGAGGGAGAACTTTCTCTCAGGCTTCCACAGAGAGCAAATTGGTCAAGCAATAGCCGTGACTCATCCACAAGGCTGATACTGACAAAGGATCTACAAAGTGCAGTACAGAGTTACAGGATGAGCCTTGAGGGTACCTGCCTGACCTTATCTGATACAAAAGTTACATTTTTTGTTATATAGATCTTGCTTTAACTTGGTCTTAACCATCCAACAGAAAAGTATAAAAATGGGGATATATAAAGTAAAGGTATATTAATATACTGAGCTCAAGTCAACAACTTCTGTGGATAACCCGCTTCTATTGTGGACTGATCTGTGTTGGATTGTTTTATTAAAAAAAAAAAAAAAAAAACATATATATACACATACATATATATAAAATTAGCCATCCATGTTTTGAAAATCTGTAACATATGTATTGTTGTATGTTACCCTGTTTATGTCACTTTTTCTCTTTGTTTTTGTTTCTATTTTTCACTCGTTAGAATACAAATTAATAAAATTTTAAAAAATGCTTTTATAAACCTGAGAAATTTATTTCATTTATTATTCCTATCTATATACTATATAAAACAACATTTTCAGCAAACTTAATATAGCTTTAATTTAGTTTAAATGTGCATTGATTACACACCTTGTCATTTTATTTTGCTGTTCAATAAACTTTTGGCCTTGTTTTGTAGTGCTGGGGACTGAACTCAGAAGTGTTCAACTACATGTCATTTTGAGACAGGGTCTCATTACATTACCCAGGGTGGCTTTGAACTTGGCATCCTTTTGCCTCTGCCTTCCAAGTTGCTGGGATTATAGGTATGCACTATCACACTTTGCTGTTTAGTTATTTTCCAGCCTTGGGGATTGAACCCAGCCCATGCTCAATTTTTTAATGAATTTTTTCTTATAATACTACAACCCACCAAGGCACAAACCCCAATTTAAAATTATACTGGTGCCACAGCCTGAATGCACACTACTTAGCACAAGTATTCCAGAGCTGCAAAATGTAACAGTAACTTTCTGGTGCAGTTCACAAATATTTGTACTTTGCTTCTCTAAGTAAAGTTGCCTGATTATAACTTGCTCTTTTCTCTGAGAAATCTGAGGGGACATTAAAATCTACTTTCTGTTACTAGAATGCTACTGACCCCTAATAGTTTCTAGAGAAATAGTTCTAGCATACCATCAGAATTTTTCAAAAAGAATATCACTGTTAAAGCATACTCTTATTATAAATCAGGTTAAGGTGTAGGGGTGTGTGTGTGTGTGTGTGTGGTTTTCAGGGATCAAACTCAGAACCTTACATTTTCCAGGTAGGCACTTATATAGCTATCTCCCCAGCCCTTAGTGTGATTTTTTAAGTGTCAGCAGAAAAAGGTAGCCATGAAATCCTTAGCACCTGACCTAATGAGAGTCTTGATTATTCTGAATTTAAAAAAAACAGAACTGATACCCTATCTTCTATATCCTCTAGCAATGGCAATATACACATATACACATACTTCTTAGTATCCTCCCCCTTAAATTTTTGCTTTGGGCTGGGGAAGACAGCTCAGCAGCATAAGTGCCTGCCTGCCAAAAACAAGGTCTGAGTTTGATACCTAGTACCCCCCACACACACACAAAATAGGAAGAATAATTTTTTGAGACAAGGTCTTACTATGCAGTTTGGGCTGGCCTTGTGCTCACTTTTGTAGCCCCAAGGCTGGTCTTGCACTCAGGAGATCCTCTTAGCTCAACCTCCCAAGTGCTGGAATTATAGGCATGTGCCACCACACCCGGTTCTAGGACCACACAGTGGGCACCCACATCCAGGGCCAAGACAGTGTACCTGGGCATCTGGGGCCAAGGATTGAACTCAGATCCTTGTGCCTGCCATGCCAGTACTTATGCCTCTGAGTTATCTTCCTGGCTATTATTATTATTATTATTATTATTGCTTTGTGTACCACCCACTTCCAACTTTACCTACTTTTTTATGATGGGAAGACTGAACAGATGCTTCTAAAATGGGCTCCAAATCTCCTTGGTCATCATCACTTCCTCTTGTACCATCAAGTTGGTGCCCTTTTCTGAGCCTTATGTCTGGCTCTGGAGTCCTGCTGCACCCCGACCGGCTTTCTGCTAGCTGGTTCATGGGATACCCAAGCCTTTCTCACAAAGCGGTCTTTCTTTCTATCCCTTCTTCTTGGGGGAATGGATTTTCAGGATAGTATGATGATCCTAAACAAAAAAAAGTTTTGAAAAAATATTTTACAAATAAACACATATAAATACTAGATGAAAAATTAGCTTCATTATGATACATTCAAACAACACAAAACTCAACAACCATTAAAATAAAAAGAATCTATTTTTAAATGAAAACCTCAAAACACAGAGCAACCTGTTTATGCCCCACTTAGATGTTAGTTATAAAATATACAAGTATACATGTACCTAAATAATTACTGGAAGTTGTTCAAAACTATGCTCTTGGCATAGACATAGAGAAGGAAGAGCCTCGGGTCTACAATGAGAAGTCTTACTAATCTCTATATACCTGCTGCATTTTCTTTAACCATAAGCACATTAATTTCATTAAAAATTTACCTAACTGTAGAAGAAATATACTAAACTCATATATTGTAGCTGGATATTTACTTATCCAATCTCATTTAACATCACAATGACACCGTAGGTATTTTTATTTTCATTTCATTTCACAGGTAAAAAAAAAAACAAACAAACAAACAAACTCATCACACTATCACAGGACAAAGTTAAAGACATTTTGAACCTACATAGCACATTTTATGTACTTTTTGCATTTAAAATATTTCAACATTTTTTAGTTATTCTGAACTCTAAGCCACCTTGGAACATAGAAACTCAGGACCAGAGCATACTCTGTATATACCCACCTGTGTTCCCAGAAAATGTTATGCATAAAAATGTTTAACAAAGACTAAGACTCAGAACACAGTTCTAAAACAATTACTCCCTCTTTCTGCCCAGTCCCTACATTTAGAATGAAGGCCCTACCTTGGGCATGGCATAATGACAGTGACAAGAGTCCTACCATTCTTGTGTCAGCTCAGGAGGTAGGCTTCCACACCAGGCAGAGCCCAAGCTAGAGCTTACCCTCAAGCTAGAGCTTACCCTCTAAGCAAGCAAATGCTACACTGGGAATATCACTTAAAAATCCTGTCATTGTTCTTATTGCCTGGATCATAGATTTTGCTTAGGGTGAGAAGCAGATAAAAAAAGATACTGTACTATTGTTTCTAATCTCCTTCCTAAACACCTGACTTTATTTGAATCACAAAGTAAACAACTCCAAGCTTACAGCTGCTTTAAAGAAAAGAGACTGGAGGCATTTGGAAGAATCAAATTATAGTGTAACCTGGAAGTGAAGGTACAAGAAAGAACCAAGGAGTAAGATAGCTAGGAAGAGCAGAACTAAAATTAGACAATGGGAGGCCAGTGAGATAACTCAGCAGACTGAAGCTGAGCTGGTCACAGAATCCTGGCACACACCAGTAATACCAGCACTGGCAAGGCTGAAAGCAGGAGGCTCACCACAAGTCCAAGCTGCGTAGTGACACCCTATAACAACCAAATATATTTAAAAAAGAAAAAAAGATAATGTTCTCTGAGGCCATCCCAGCAAAGAAGACACAACTTGGGTGATTCTATAAAACAATCTATACAGCAGGGGTACTGGATGAAGCCAACAGAACAGCCAGCAATTAAAGGAGTTTAACAGCTGGACACCATCCATGAAAGACAAGAGGCTGGGGAGATAGCTCAGCGACATAAGCACCTGCCTGGCAAGTGCATAGTTCTAAGTTAAAGGAAGAAGGAGGAAGGAAGAAAGAGGAAGGAGGAAGAGATGAGGAGATGAGAAGGACAACATTGCCTAAGCACTACCCATATGATTCCAGGGTCACTGAGGGCACACCAATAATCAGACCTCCTGGAGGAACACTGTTACAGGTCAAACACTAAACAGACTTGACTAAAATAGTCACTAAGCAAATAAGCAAGCTACAGTGCCCTGAAGGAAGGGGAAACCAGCATACAGAGCTACTGCCATTTTTATCTAACATGTCCAGTTTCCAATAACAGTAACAGTTTTTATCTAACATGTCCAGTTTCCAACAACAGTAACAATAAAAAGAAATTACGAGGCATAAAAAGAATCCGTAAAGTACAGCCTCTTTGTTGAGGGTGAGGAAATGCCCTCAGAAAACAGCAATAAATGCCCACTTGGAAGCAGAGAACAGTCCTCACCTGACAGCAGATGCTAGTCCCTGCATCTTGCAGCTCCCAACCTCTACAAATATGAAAATACAAATTTATACTCTTCATAAATTACCCAAACACAGGCATTTTGTTATAGCAACACAAAACAGAATGAGACAACCTCAATTGTATATACAATTCTCTACTATATTATGTATTCTGCTTTACTCCTTGCTGTGCATTGAAGTCACAAATTAAATTTTTATACATTGTACTATTTAGCATAGATATGTATTTATTCTTTTGCCATGTAATTCCTGTGGCAAATAGAAAAACAATTGCAAACAAAAATTAGTTTGACATGGGCTTTTATATTTACCTTTAACAGACATCTTTGTATCTTTATGTGGTTACAAGTCAAACTTCCTCAGCTTTTACCTATGAATGCCTTGATTTCTCTCTGATTTTTGATGGAAAATTTTGCTGAATATAAACTTCATGACTTCTTTTCATCAGTTTAAATACATCATCACAGTGCCTGTTGGAATCCCAGATTCCTAAGAAATCTGCTCAAAGTGTTACTGCGGATCCTTTTGTATATGCCAATTACTTTTTCATTACTGCTTTCAATAATCTTTGATTTTCAAGTGATTATGTCTTACATGGTCCCCTTCAGTTACACTACTATGAAGCCATTCAGTTTTCTGGATTTGTAAGCTCATATCTTATGCCAAATTGGGGTGTTTCAACCATTTATTAAAATAACCAGTAGGGTATGATGGCATCCACCTGTAATCCCAGCACTCAGGAGGCTGAGGCAGGAGGATCACTGAAATTTCAAGGCCTGCATGGGCTACACAGTGAGCTGGAGACCAACCTGAACTGCATAGTAAGTCTTTGTCTCAAAAACTAATGAATAAATTCATTTAATTAAACAATCATTTTTCTACTCTATTTTCCTCCTTCTGCTGGATCTCACTGTACATATACTAGGATGCTTGACAGTGTCCTATAAATACCTTAGGCTCCATTTCCTTTTTGTTTTTCTTCTTTCTATTCCTCAGATTATCTTGACACTGATTTTTCTGCTTCTTCCACTTGTTCAACTCTGCTTCTGAACCCATCTATTGATTTTTCCCCCCAATTCTTACATTGTTTAACTTCAGAATTTGACTTCTCCTAACTTCTTTTTGTTAAAATGTTAATGTTGAGCCAGGCATTGTGGTGCATGGCTGTAATCCTAGCACTCAAGAGGCTGAGGAAAGAGGATCCCAGCATTCAGAGGCCAGCCCAAGCTACACAGTGATGGCTCAGCAGCACAGCACCGGCCTGGCAAGCTGAAGGTCCTGAGTTTGATTCCCAGTACCACCAAAAAAAAAAGCTTATGTTGTTCTTGTATCACTTTCCTTATTTCCTTTACCACTTTCTGTTTTCCTTTAGTTTTCTAACCAAATTTAAGATGTTAAGGTCTTCATCTAGGGCCAGCCAGATAGCTCAGTGGATTAAAGGGCCTGCTTAGGCAGATAAAGGGGTAGGGGGTTTGATTCCCAGGCTGTTATGCCAGCCACACCCCCAGGGAGCACTGAGACAGCAATTGAGACTGGGCATGACGGCGTGCGCCTGTAATCCCAGCACTTGGGAGGCTATAAACAGGATCACTATGAGTCCGATCTATGCAGTGAGACCCTGTAGATCCTATACTAAATACATTAAAAAGTAAAAAAAAAAAAAAAACTAGTCTTTGTCTAGTTAAGTCCAATTCAGTGTTTCCTCAAAGATACATCCTAGACATTTATTTTGTTCCTCTGAATGAGCCATGTTTTCCTGATTTTTTTCATATACCTTGTGAAGTTGCTGAAATTTTGGCATTTGAAATAACAAACACCTCTCAGAGTATCTAATGTTTGGCTCTCTACGCTCAGGTCAACATCTATTATTAGGTGAGCATGCACTGGGCTTTAGGATTGACCTAAGGTGAGCTTTTTGTCTTGTTTACTTGCAGATCTCATTATGTAATTCAAACTACCCTTGAATTCTTAACATAGCCCAAAATTGCTTTAAACAGGGTGCTCCTTCTGCCTCAGCCTCTAGTTTATTTCTTTTTTTAAAAAGTCAGAAGATGTCTAAGATTTAGAGTGTACTCTATTACTGAACATCTCTATTTTTAAACTACATGGCCCAGGCCAACTTCAAGCTTGTGATCCTCCTTCTTCAGCCTCCCAAGTAGCTGGGGCTTCAGGCATGTGCAACCATGTTTGGCGCAGCTTTTATGAACAGTGTCCAGTGCTTTGTATCTCTTTTCTTAGCCTTGGATCCAATAAGCCTTGGATCCAATTTAAGTTATGTTTTCCCACTTGAGTTCTAAGTTTTATATAGCAAAGACTTCATCAGCAAACCTCATGCAGGAGGGAGCACTGTAAACAAGATCTGTTCTGAGTCTTACATAGGAAAGGAATTGAGATCTGAAAATCCACCAGAACAAGACTGTACCACACCAGGAATAAGGTGTACCAACAACAATAAAAACATGACAAAATCCTACCATTCTAAATATGATCTTTTCTTATTAAGCATGCACTTGGCTGCCTTTCTGCAGAGCTCTTCTAAAGTCATTTCAGCCAGACTCCAGGATTTTTTTTTTTTTATTGTGGAGAGGGGAGTTTTATGGAGAGAGAGAGAGAGAGAGAGAGAGAGAGAGTGTGTGTGTGTGTGTGTGTGTGTGTGTGTGTGTTTTTTTTTCTTTTCTCATTAGATTGGGAGAAATGTTAAGAACAAAGCCCTAGGGCCTGGGTAGATAGCTCAATAGAATAAGTGCTTGCCCAGCAGGTGCAGGGTCCTGAATTCAATCCCTGGTACCAAAAAAAAAAAAAAAAAAAGTTTCACTTTAAAAAAAATGTAAACAAAACAAAACAAACAAACAAACAAAAAAACAGCCATAAAAATTCTGAAAAACGCACTACTAATTAAGGGTAATTAGTAGCAGACTTGCCAGGCATAATAGTGTATGCCTACAATGCCTGCAGTGAGGAAGCTGAGGCAGCAGGATCATCACGAGTTTAAGACCAGTCTAGGCTATATAGTAAGTTCAAGGCTAGCCAGAACTACATAGTGAGACCCTGTCTCAGAAAACAAAAAAGCAAAAATAGTAGCAGAATCTTACAAATACTAAGACGTGGGGCTGGTCTAAGTGCCTGCCTGGCAAATGCAAGGACCTGGGTTCGATCTCCAACACTACATGCCATGCTGACCCTGACCCATACCTGCCACTGAAACCAGGTATGGTGGCATATGCCTGTGATCCCAGCGCTAAAGAGGCTGAAGTAATTGGATCACTATGAGTCCAAGCTTCACAGTAAGACCCTGTACCAAATAATTAATTCAAAAAATACTGAGCCATCATACAATTGTAATTTATTAACAGTGTGCACTGGTGAACACAGAAATGAATCAGCAAATGGACTGGAAGGTACAGAGACGAACCCAAATACACAACACATGCACACGCAAACACAGACACACATACACAATGTCGAAAAAACATGGGTTAGTTAATAAGTTTATAGGGATTATTTAAGAAATAAAATTGGAATCTCAATTCAAATGCTACATGAAAATATAGTACAAATGGATCAAGGATATAAACTTTAAAACAACAGCGTCTGAGAACTAGAAGAAACTGTATGAAGGATTTTTTTTTTCCTTTTGTTACCAGGAATCAAACTCAGGACCTCATGCTAGCCAGGCAGGTGCTGTGTCACTGAGCTATAATCCCCTGTGTAGGACTTTTTTTTTTTTTTTTAAACATAGTCTCAATATATATGGCACTTCAGGCAACCCTGAATTTCCAATTCCTCCTACACCTCAGTCTTCCATGCACTGGAACAGGTAAGGATTTATTATTATTCTTATTATAGGCAGTCTCACTATGTAGTACAGGCTGTCCTTGAACTCATAGTGTAGCCCTAGCTGCCTTAAACTCACAGTGATACTTCTGCCTCAACCTCCTGGGTGTTGAGATTATAGGCATGCTCCACCATGCCTGGTTTTTTTTTAATTTCTAAAAGACAAAGAATGCCGGGCGTGGTGGCGCATGCCTGTAATCCCAGCACTCGGGAGGCTGAGGCAGGAGGATTGTTGTGAGTTCGAGACCAGCCTGAGCTACAAAGTGAGCTTAAAGCCAGCCTGAACTGCATAGCGAGACCCTGTCTCAAAAAGACAAAAAAAAAAAAAAAAAAAAAAAAAAAAAAGACAAAGAATATCTTAATTAAGAGGAAAAATACATAAATGACTCAACTATTATAATTTAAATATATAATATTCTATAATCAGAGGCAATCGAGTACGCGGGAAACCAAAATGGTGAAAGGCTGTAGCAAAGTGGGCTATGTTTGAGGCCAGTGTAAGAATGCTCGCTCTATCCCTAATCCTCGTCTCCAAGGACCTCAGTTTGTGTGTACGTATGTGCGGGGTTCCCAGTGAGACGGGTGCCCAGTAAGTGCTTGGAGTTGCAAGAGAAGTGCCACAGGGACGTGACTGGTTTTTTTCCTGTATGAAGCAGGTGGCACCACTGAAGTGACCAAATGAGAGACTCAACAGGGCAGGTAATTCACTGGTCCACAAGCAGTCTCCTTTATGTCAAAACCAAAAGACCCCAACGCCCTTGACCAAGCTGTCTTTACAGGATGGACAAAAAGCCAAAAAAGCCAACATGTAAATTTGAAGAGGGTCAGGATGTCCTAGCTAAATGGTCAGATGGTTTGTTTTACCTTGGAACTATCAAAAAGATAAACATATTAAAACAGAGCTGCTTCATCATATTTGAAGACAGTTCTAAATCCTGGGTTCTCTTGAAGGACATTCAAACAGATGGAATATTATGCAGCTATTAGAAGTTATTTTGAAAACTGTGTGAAATACTTTTGATAGAAGAAATATTACATAATGTTGATGAAAGGAAGCATCTCATGGTGGAGAGAACATGGATTCTGGCACATCTGGGTTTGAATTTTAACCTTGGTATTTTCTAATGGAGGGTCCTTTGATTAATTACTTTATCTATCTGGGCCTCTTTTCTTCTCTGTGGTTGTTATTTATCTAATACCTTGTAGAATTAAACAGAATGTGTCAAGAGCGTAACAGCGCTTGGCCCAAGGCATAAAACTGTAAATATTTATTAGTAAATGTGAAGTATATGTTACTGTTTTGACTATACTAAAATAGGCAAGAAAATACCAAAAATAAAAGTTATGTTAGGTGATAAAAAAATAATAATAATCAGCGACAATCTATGATACGTATCACAAAAGTACTATATGTAAGAAACAGCTGAAAATCTTTTTAACAAATATCTCTAGTATTTAATCTTACACTAATGAGGTAAAGTGGTATGTTTATATAAAATATCTCAGGAAGATGAGAAATAAAACTGAGTAAGTGAAAATATAGGAAGAACTTTAATGTTATACTATTTGTATTTATTCCAAGACAAACTTTTCTTAATTCTAAAGAATAGCAAATAATAAAAACATTTGTAACCCACACTACAAAATGAAACTTTAAAAATTAGAATTTTTTCTTTAGTGACAAATGGTTTCTTCAGCTTCCTCAGGGCTAGATTTAAATACCACCCCTTCCTTTACTCAGTCCAAATGAAGTGACAAGACTACACAGACTCTGGTCCCAGGAGGTCAAGGCCAGTTTCCTATCCAACAGAAAAGGGAGAGAGGGCTAGTAAGATAGCTTGAGATAGCTCGGTGGACTAAAGCACCTGCTTAGGCAAGCTTAAGCATGTGCAGGGACCAAGGTTCAATCCCCAGCACCACATGCTGCACCAGCTGAGCTGGCCTGAGTCAGGCCTAGAGGTACACTCCTGTAATCCCAGCACTGAGGAGGCTAAAAGCAGAAGGATTAGCATGAGTCCAAATTGCACAGTGAGACCTTGTAACAACCAGATACATAAAAAGAAAATGAAAAAAAGAGAAGGGAGAGAGCAAAAGATTGCTGGGAGCAATAACGCAAGTCTGGAAAGGCTGAATGTCTCGTGTGCCTCTTCCTTTTTGTTCAGGTGCACATTTGGACACAGTAAGGTGATGATCTGGAGTAAATGAAGCCTTCCATCTCCTCAGAGGCAGCTGTAAATGAAGCCTTTCTTGGGTTGAGGAGACAGCTCAGTAAAATAAGCACTTGCCTGGCAAGCGCAAGTCTGAATTCAATCCCTGGTTCCACAAAAAAAAAAAAAAGGAATTAAAGAGTTAAACACTAGTGATATCATTCCTTAAGTGGGGCATATGTATACAATGATAATCTGAAAGAAGTAAGAGTACAAAGAATGCTCATGAAATGATAACCGTAACTTTTTTTGGTTGAGTGGGAATATTAATCGAGATTGAATCCAGGGCCTTTGCACTGAGATGTATTCTGAGCTTTTTTTATTTTAATAAGAGTCTTGCTAAATTGCCACATCTAGGCTCAAATCTAAGGCCCCAAGAATAGTGAGATTAAAAGCACACACAATCACACCAAGCTCTAAAAGTCATATTTTTAATGTAATAGTGTTAAAATTTATCTATATTCTTTTATATAGTATAGAATAGCCTATTCACGAGCCGGGCGTGGTGGCGCATGCCTGTAATCCCAGTACTCGGGAGGCTGAGGCAGGAGGATTGTTGTGAGTTCAAGACCAGCCTGAGCTACAAAGTGAGCTTAAAGCCAGCCTGAACTGCATAGCAAGACCCTGTCTCAAAAAGACAAAAAAAAAAAAAAAAAAGAATAGCCTATTCATTATATGTAGCTCTCCTATGCCAGCCTTTTATAAACAGACTGAAATCAACGTAAAGTGATTTTCAATTCTGACAGCTCAAACAAATTTTAGTAATATCAATGTTTTACAAAATTTGAGTTACTCTTAGAAACACTTAATACAACTCTTCTATAAAATTTCTTGGCCTGGGAAGGTGGTGCTGTCTATAATCCCAGCAAGAGAAAGGATCACAAGTTAGAGGCCAACTTGGGCTATATTGTGAGTTCAAGGCCAACCTAATTACACACAGAAACCCTGGCTTTAAATAAATAATAATAAATAAAATTTCCTATAGGAGCTGGGGAAATAGTTCAGTGGCATAAGTGCCTGCCTGGCAAGCGCAAGGTCCCAAGTTTGATCCCTGGTACTGAAAAGAAAAAGGAAAAATTATATATAATTATATATGTATATATACATATATATGCAAATTTTAGGATGTTTTCCAAACAAGTATATTCTGCAAATGCCTTTACAATGAAATAGTCTCCTTTAATTAAAAAAGTAATATGACTAACCTCATCAATCACCAATTGTTCACAAGGGAAACAAAAAATACACACACTAAAAAAATCATTTTTGATAAACCTGAAGCAAAGGTTACTACTATACTGTAATTATATCTGTAAAGTCCACTCAGAACCTAGAGTGACAATGCATCTCTGAATGCTTAACTCCCTTCTAAAATTACCCACCTACCAGATGCCTATCTTTTTATGAGAAACCATGAGGCTCAGAAGTTGAGCATTATCTGTATAAAAGAGGACAAGAAATCAAACTCAGATCTTACAATTTGGACTCATTTTCAGAATTTAACCACTATAAAATTTCTTTTTTTTTTTTTTTTGACTTTTTGAGACAGGGTCTCACTATGCAGTTCAGGCTGGCCTTAAGCTCACTTTGTAGCTCAGGCTGGTCTCAAACTCACAACAATCCGCCTGCCTCAGCCTCCCAAGTGCTGGGATCACAGGCCTGCGCCACCACACCCGGCTTTAGCATATATATATACATATATTACTATAAAATTCTTGACAGAAAAAAAATTAAACTTTAGGGCCCAGCCAAATAGCTCAGTGGATTAAGGCGCTTGCACAAAGGTGCAGAGATTAGGGGTTTGATCCTAGGGCTTGCAGTGCTGGCCCCACCCCTGGGTGCACTGAGATGGTGATTGAGACTGGATGTGGTGATGCACACCTGTAATCTAGCTCTTGGGAGGCTGTAAACAGGCAATCACTACTAGTCTGATCTAGCAGAGCGTGGTGGTGCATGTCTGTAATCCCAGCACTAGGGAGGCTGAGGCAGGAGGACTGTTTTGAGTTCAAGACCAGCCTGAGCTACAAAGGCCAGCCTGAACTACATAGTGAGACCCTATCTCAAAAAGACAAAAAAAACCCTACTAGTCTGATCTAGTAGTGAGACCCTAAATACCCTGTAGACCCTTCCCTAAAATATGAAAGGAAAGAAAAAATTCAATTTTAAAGACAGCACTGAAAATTCCATTCATCTCTACCATTACATTACATATTACATCCAAATTCACCAAAAGGCTGGTTTTCCTTAAAAACATTTCCCTTAGAATAAATAACTCTCAAAAAAGAAAAAAAAAAAAGCCCCACTTAATGCGTGTTTAGTCATTCTATTGATCCTGACATTGGCTATAACATTGTGTGCGCTTTTTAGTTCCAAAGTGGTTTTCTGTCCCAAAGGCATACTTTCTGGCAGATTATGAATTCCCTACAGCTTTTCTAGTGAGTTGGACACTGAATTAAACCTCAGCCTACTTGCTATTTACTTGCCTCTTTTTACTTCATGATTAAAAGCTTTACCTTTCCAATTTTTATTCTATAACTTGCTAAGCCACCTAATCTGCTAACATATAGGTTTACTTGCTGGAATGATTAGGTTTGTAAACTTCCCTGACCATACCATTATATGTAGCACAACTGGGGCAAGGAAACCACTTCTTCTGCACCCACCTGAATTTGAGCAACAGCCTCCTTTTTCCATTCTTCTAAGAGAAGCAGAAACAAGAAAAAGACCTCAGGAATCTCTAAAATTCCAGGCCAGAGTACAAACATTTTAGATCCCTTACCCTGACCTTTTACAATCTTCTTCCCAGTGGAACTTCACTGAAGGCTGATATATAGGGACTACACGTCACATGTGTGATTAAAACAAAACGAATTCTAGGAAGTGATAATTCTGGGAACCTGAGATGATTCAGGTTCCTGTCGATCATATTCAGACAGATCCAATGAAAAGCACTCAAGTCAGGGAGTACATCTTTTAAAATCTGAAAGCCTAATATATCTTTGTTCTTCCTATTTATTCTGATGCCATCCTGGCACCACTTTTGGCATTCATGCCACCCTTTTGCTGGTACAAACTCAAGTACACCTTTCAGTTATCTTCAATAAATGTAACTGCTTTTTCTTTTACCACTGGATACATACACTTGCAATTCCTTCCTGCCGTACACAAGAATCTAGAATCAATCTCTTAAGATTCATCACTCATGTATTACTTCCACCATACTGTTTCTGCCTTGGAACCAGTCAAACATGGATTTCATCCTCTAAAATCATGAGCCAAAGAAACTCTCCTTCTTTAAGATACAGGTGAAATATTTTGTTGGTTTTTTTTTTTTTTTTTTTTTTTTTTTTTTTTTTTTTTTTTTTTTTTTTTTTTTTTTTTTTTTTTTTTTTTTTTTTTTTGGTCTTTTTGAGACTGGGTCTCACGATGCAGTTCAGGCTGGCCTTAAGCTCACTTTGTAGCTCAGGCTAGTCTTGGATTCACAACAATCCTCCTGCCTCAGCCTCCCGAGTGCCGGGATTACATGCCTGCGCCACCACGCCCGGCTAGGTGAAATATTTTGTTCAGCAACAGGAAAACTGCCACACAGAGAAAAATGGCACAGAAAAATAGGGCTATTGCAGCAACTATTCTTCATGTGGTTCAGAAGTCTTCAGAACTTTTATGAGGAGATTAGAAAAGTCTGGAGATACAAAACAGAGAAGCCCTAGAATGTTAGCAGATAGATTCTGACATCCAGGTCAGAGCTCAGAAAACCAGAGCACTGATAAGAACATGGATGGTGAACATTAAGATGCTATGGTTTTAGTTCAGAACAAAGACTCTATTGGAAATTGGATTAGAGGCCACAAGTGTGTCACTCTGGAAAAAACTCTACATTTTTGCCTATGTCCTAAGAACTTATGTGCAGTTGAATTTAAAGGTGGCAGACTAAATGAACTAGGGCAGAAAAACCCCAAGGCTGCCCAATATTCAGGCTATGGCATGAGTACTACTGGTTGTGTTTAGCTAGATCTATAATGAGAATTCATAGCAAAAGGCTGAGCAAAAATACAAAGGAAAATTAGTAAAGCACACTTCTGGTGTGTCTGGATAGATGATGGATGCATGGCCTTGTGGTCTATATATGGTCACTGGCCCCAATCCTCTAAGACCCAGTCCCTGCTCTGCTTACCTACAATAAAATAAGCATTTTTGTCCACTATACCCTTTCACTATGGTTCTGCTTTGAGCTAAACATGGACTAGTCCCTCTGAAACCTTGACCCAAATAAATTCCTCCTTTAAGGTGCAAGTGTCAAACAGTTTGTCCTACAATGAGAAAACTGACATACCTTTACCATAATGTATGATATTATAAATTACTGCCAAAAGTATTCCATCCTTTTCCTAAATCCTCAATCTAAGATTTAACCTTCAAAAATCTCTCTCAAGCCGGGCATGGTGGTGCATGCCTGTAATCCCAGCACTTGGGAGGCTGAGGCAGGAAGATTGTTGTGAGTTCAAGACCAGCCTGAGCTACAAAGTGAGCTTAAGGCCAGCCTGAACTGCATAGTGAGACCCTGTCTCAAAAAGACCAAAAAAAAAAAAAAAAAACTCTCTCAAATTCTTAACATTTCTTTACTTCTCTACCTCTATCATAAGCCAAGCCCAAAATATCTGACCCAGAACATGTGGATCACCTGAATATCTATCTTCCATTGTACCTACGGTTTCCTTTAAAAAACAGCCAAAATGCTCTTTCAAACACAAAATGCAGGGGCTGAGGAGATGGCTCAGGAGAGAGAGAAAGAGAGAGCTTAGCAATTATTCTATTCAGCTATCTCCCAACCCCACTCCTCTGTTAAAACTCATACAGATCTTATTTCTTATATAAAGACAAACCAATAATTTCCACAAATGCCTTCAAGACTTAGCCAACCTCACAAACCACAGCTTACAAAATTTAATCTGCTCATTTAATCTGATCCTTTTCCATGCCAATCACCATGAGGATCTAGAAATAAGGTAGGTACTTAAATTTTCCTTATCATTTACCTCTTCGTTGAAATACCTTTCTAGAAAACTGTAACTTTACCACCTAATATAATTACTTTACTTTCCAAAACAATCTTCACATCCTCATTCTTTAATTTTTATAGCCCTTACCATTTGTTTTCTTTTTTATAGCCAGTCTTCTGCTACTAAACCACCAGATCATTGTCAACAACCCTCTGTATTATTTATGAATCCATATGTAGAACAGTATCTTTTATATAATATAATCTCAAAATTTGCTTCATTAAAAAAATAATAAATTTGGGTAAATTCCTTCATGGTATAGACCAAACTGTACCTCCAGAAAATTTTGATGTTGAAGCCCTAACCCTTAGTACCTCTGACTGTGACTATATGGGAAATAACCATTAAGGAGGTAAACAAGGTTAAATGATATTATAAGGATGAAACTCTAATCCAATTTCACTAATAACTTTGTAAGAGAACAAAAATAGCAAGGATACATACCCAGAGTAAAGGTCTTCTGCAGAAAATGTCATCAAAAACCCAAAAAGAGAGGTCTTAGGACAAAATATTACCATATGGCTGAACATACAAACTATGTTACATGGCAAACTAAGAACTAAAAATTATAGATGAAAAAAATAAATAAAAAATAAAAATTATAGATGTAATTAAAGTTGTTAATCATATAAATAAGTATCCATATTATCTATCCTAATGCCAAACCTGTTAACACTTTAGTCTTAGAATTTTAGGCCCTCAGAACTATGAAAAAAATATGTCTTTTTTTATCTCTCTAGCCAGAGATAGCTCAGTAGAATAAATGCTTGCCTGGCAAGCACAAGGTCCTCAGTTCAACCCCCAGTACTGCAAATAAATAAATAAATAAACCATATAGTCTATGAAATTTCATTAGCAGTCTTAACAAATTAACATTTCTGACTTCCAATAAATTGTTTAGCATTTTTCTACAGAAACAGCTGAAAAAATTGATAACATCTCAAAGTTTACCCCTTGCATTGGGCACCTAATCTTTTTTTCTTTTTGTATTTTAAAGAAGGGTTTACAGGATGTTCAGGTTCTCACTACTAGATTCTATTCATAGTGATCCTCCCAAGAGCTGGGATTACAGATGAGTGCCACCACACCTACTCTCAATTTCTGTCTCAGGAAGCCCTGAGGGGTGGGGCCAGAAGGGCAGGCCTGAGGATCCAAACCCCCCACCCCTCCACCCTGCTTGGCCAGCCCCATAATCTTTTATATAGCTACTTATAATTTAATTTTTAAATCACTTAATAAGCAATTGAGGACACTTCTTCAATGGCAAGTATGAGTAAGTTATTAACTTGTCAGTGCTCAAAAACATTCTAAAGCACCTGTAATCCCAGCACTCAGGAGGCTGAGGCAGGAGGATTGTTGTGAGTTTGAGACCAGCCTGAGCTACAAAGTGAGCTTAAGGCCAGCCTGAACTGCATAGTGAGACCCTGTCTCAAAAAGAAAAAAAGAAAAAAATCTAAAGCAAAGCCAACAAATATTTTTTTTTCTTTAAAGGTCATCTGACAAATATTTCAGCTGTCTTGATTCACAAAAGCTCTCAGGTACAAGAACAGCATACAGTGGCCACAAATATGTAAATGATGAGCATAACCATGTTCTGATGAAATTTTACTTATAAGCAGCATAATTTGCACTTTAGGCCGGGCGTGGTGGCACATGCCTGCAATCCCAGCACTCGGGAAGCTGAAAACAGGATTGTTGTGAGTTCGAGACCAGCCTGAGCTACAAACTGAGCTTAAGGCCAGCCTGAACTGCATAGTGAGACCCTGTCTCAAAAAGACAAAATAATAATAATAATAATAATAATAATAATAATAATAATAATAATAAATAAAAAATAAAATGTTTTTTAAAAATTGCCAAGTAAACTTGAAATGTCACACCTGAAAGTTTTCTTTTAGAATAACTGTAAGATTATGTAAACTGAAGTTACTGAGTAACAGTCTATCATAAATGTCTATATGTTACACTTGTGAATATCTTACAAATATTACATTACATGGTAAAGGAGAACTAAGGACAGAGATGTAATTAATACTGTTGATGAGGTAAATGGAGTATCCTAGATTACACAGGACAATGTAATGAAGTATCCTTAAAAATGAAAAGAAGGGCCAGTGAGTTAGCTTGTCAGACTAAGTGTCTGCTCAGGCAAGCACAGGAACTGGTGTTCAATCCCCAGCACCACATGCTGTCCCAGTCCAGTCCCCAGGGGTGCTGAGCTGGCCACCAAGATCAGGTGGGGTGGTACATGCCTGTAACCCCAGCTCTGAGAAGGCTGAAAAAATGAGGATCACTATGAGTCCGAGCTGCATAATGAGATGCTGTACTAAATACATTAAAAAAAAAAAAAAGAAACATAGATATGATGAGTACAAAAGAAAGGCACAGAGCACAACACTTTAGAAGGAAGGGGTTTCTAAAACTGGAAAAGACACAATAACAATTCTCATACAGCCTCTAAAACAGAACTCAAACCTGCTGACAACTTGATTTTACCCCAGAGATCACAAGTCAGATCTTTGATCTACAGAACTACAAAGAATTATATTAAAACACAAAATTTATGTATTTTGTTACTGTAGTGTTATGGCTGATACACTGTGTCAACTTGAGAAGTTGTGTGTGTGTGTGTGTGTGTGTGTGTGTGTCCCACCCTGGGGCAGAGCTGGCATGGCATGTGGTGCCAGGGATCAAACCACCCTGCACACTTTTCTAAGCTTGCCTAAGAAGGGGCTTTAGACCACTGAGCTATCTTGCCTGTCCACAACTTGAGAAACTTAGAAGTTTAAGTGACTGAACAAGGGACTAGATGCCTCTCTTCCAAAACATCCTCATCCAAATAACCAGCATAGAATATAAGAGAGAAAAAGAAGCTTGGTTTCTCCCTGTTTTGCTCTAGTTGTTTTTACTATCTTCTGCTGTCTTAAAGTGATGCCCCTGTACAATGCCGTCCTGCCTTGGAGCCAGCTGAGTATGGCCTGAAGCCTCCACAAACTGTGAGCTAAAATAAACCTTTTCTTTTCGTTTCTTTTTTTTTTTTTTTTTGGCAGAACCAGGGATTGAACTCAGACCCTTGCGTTTGCCAGGAAAGTGCTTATTCCACTGAGCCATCTTCCTGGCTCCTAAACCTTTTCTTAATTTTGCATGCCCTGTACTTTGGTCTCAGCAATGACAGAAAAATAAGACATATAGCAAATAGGAAATTAATACACAAATGGACTTTGAAATTCAAATAACTAAAAACTGGTTAAGTCAAGCATGCTGGCAAATGCATGTAATCTCAGCAATCAAGAAGCAGGAGGTTCAACGCAAGTCTAAGGCCAGCCTGGGCTTCACAGTTAGTTCAAGGTCAACAAAGAAACTACAGAGAAGAAACTTACCTCAACCATCATCACCACCACCATTATCATCATCATCATCATCATCATCAAAATAAGTGTTTAAATCCTTTCTATAAATATCAGTAATCATTTTTAAATGTTTACTAAATTTTATCACTCAACAAAATTAACTTCAAATTGAACACCTAAGAGCCCTGGAGTGATTAAACACGTGAGAAGTTACTTTTATTTGTGAATTTTTACTGCCACATCCAAAGAATTTGAAAAATCCAAGACTCCTGAAGTAAATCAACACCAAAGTATTTTATAAAGTCTGTTTCAGCTTTAACTCTGCAAAAGATGTTAACTTATCAAGTTCCACACAAGTATTACTCAAAAAAAAAAAAAAAATTCAAGGACACTGTAACTTTCATAGTGTTATCTCCAAAATATGCCAACTCCTAAGATTTCTACTTTTTAAAATTTCACAAATCTGGACTTTCACTTAGATATGTAGATAAGTGTAAGTTATCAAAGGAACAGACTATGCCAATTATTAACTTACTGTCTCTCCACTTCAAACACCACCCTTTTGCCTAAACTTCAACAATGATCCGGGCCCTTCAAGTATTTTTCCTTTATTAGGTGCCAACATGCTATGTTTTGTCAGGACCAGGCACTGCAGAGATACAAAAGAAAAAAGGACTTTGCTTTCTGGTATGCTAACTCAGTAGAGTCCTGTAACTTTCCCAGTACCATTAAGGGTACATTTCTAGCAAACTCCAGAAGGGGTATTACCACCAAGTTCCCCTAATGCAATCCCAGTCATGGCTTCTCCACCAAGATCTCGATTTCAGACAGTGGTAGGATTGGAAAGATCTCTTTCTTGGCACTCTCTCTCAATCTTAAGGACAGTGGTTGCCTCATGTAATTGCTATTCATACAATGAATAGCATTCTCTGTGTTTCTTGTTAGGCAATTCTTCTTTTCCCAAATTCTCTGTTACAGTTAATAAATCATATTATTTTCCATGTTCATATTCTTGTTGATCTGACTTGCTTAAGATTTAATATTCTATTTAAAAACTCATAAAGACAATGAAATGACTGCCTGTCAAGCACAAGGTCCTGAGTTCCATCCCTAGTACCACAAAAAAAGATGAAATGACAAAACTAATGACTTAAGTTACTTTTCACATTACTGAGACAAAACCCCTGACACCCAAAATTAAAACAGGAAAGCTTTATTTAGCTCAGAATTTGTAAAGGTATCAATTCATAGTTGGCTGGATCCAAGGCAGGGTGGCATGACAGAGGAGAAACTTCATGGTGGGCAGAAGGCTGCAAAGCAGCAATGTAGTGAACAGTAAAGCAACAAGTAACAATAGCCCTCTTTCTTTCCTTTATACTCTATCCAGGCTACCTAACCTTGTAGCAGGTATCACTCCATTTGTGGGCCTTTCCATTATCCACATCTAATTACACAAAACCAATTAGTGGACTAATTCAGTAATCAACATCAAATAATCCTAGGATCACACACTACAGATCCAGCCACCTCTGAAAAGTCCCACCTATGACCACATGAGGTTATGGGGGAATAATTCGACATAGCCATAACAATAACTGGCTTCCAAACTGATACTGACTGCTTATGGTCTTCTCTGGGAACATAACTTAAAAAAAAAAAAAAAATTTGAAACTAGAAAGACACAGTTCCAAAACCACTAACAATACAGAAAAGATTATAAAAGCAATGAACAATTTCATGTATTTCTGCTTAGCCCATCACTAAATTTGTATAATTTATACTATAGCAAATAGAAATTTAATACATAAACAGACCATGAAATTGGTAACTGACTAAGACACTAGCCAGAGTGCATCTAAGCCCAGTAGATAGTATACCTACAATCTGAGCTACTACTGGGCAACCTGACAAGATTCTGTCAGAAAATAAAATATTTAAAAGAAATATAGATGTAGCTCAGCAGCAATGTACTTGCCTAGTATGTTCAAGGTGTCAACCATAACCCCCAACACACACACACACAGAGTCTAAAAACCTAAAAGAGCCTCTCAAACTCTTCCCAGAAGGTCTACCAAGTCAAAATTAGTAATACTAGGGCCAGCCAAATAGCTCAGCAGATTATAAGGGCCTGCATAGGCAGACACAGGGGTCAGAGGTCCTATCCTGGCCTACAGCGCAGGCCCCACCCCTGGGGTACCATAAGAGGGTGATTGAAACTGGATGTGGTGGTGTATGCCTGTAATCCCACCTCTTAGGAGGCTGAACACAGGCAGATCACTACAAGTCCAGATCTATGTAGTAAGACCTGTAGACTTTATTAAAATTAAAAAAAAAAAATAGTAATGCTAAGACATCACCTTTATTGTGCTTATGCTTTCATGATGGAGTTATCCAGAGCTACCATCCTGTGTAACATCAATACACAATGCAGAAACACAAGAGGCTCCAGTTATCTTTAATCCAGACATTTACAATATTAATATTTATCAAACATTAACAAATATATATATATATATATATATATATATATATATATATTGAGGCAGAAGGGATCACTGAGAGTTTGAGGGCAGCCTGGGCTACATAATGAACTCAATGCCAGCCTGAGATGCATAGCAAAACTCTGTCTCAAAAAAAGAGAAATAAAAAGAAAAATATATATCAAATTTTAAATTTTAAAATGGCTCAGTATGAACTGACATCTGTTTCTAGCTTAAACACTATTTTTTAAAAAGCTTAGTTTAAGAGAACTCATAAATTGGACAACTTAAAAAAAGAAAGAAAAACTGGGAAAATAATTAAGGATATATTTCAGGAAAATATAATTCTGTACTCTTTATCTAAAAAAATTTTTATTTAAGAAAAAAAATTCTCAGCCGGGCGTGGTGGCGCATGCCTGTAATCCCAGCACTCGGGAGGCTGAGGCAGGAGGATTGTTGTGAGTTCGAGACCAGCCTGAGCTACAAAGTGAGCTTAAGGCCAGCCTGAACTGCATAGTGAGACCCTGTCTCAAAAAGACAAAAAAAAAAAAAAAAAAAAAAAAAAAAAAAAA